>VMDO01001636.1:0-33917 GCA_007922755.1 Pedetes capensis | reverse complement strand
ACCAAAAAAATAAAAACAAATGAAAAACTTTCAGATTTTTGAAGCATTTTGGATTTCTCGATTATAGATGCTCAATCTGAAAAGTTATTTGTGTCATCAGTCTCAGAAGAAGAGGGTAAAGAATGTGGCATAAAAAAATTTGAAGAAATAATGTGTGAAAACTTACACAATTTGGGAGAAGACAGAGAGTGTCTAGAAACTCAATGGACTCCAAACAAGGTAAATGAAGAAACTGACAGTCTCATAATTAAACTCTTCAAGACTGAAACAAATCTTAAAAGTGAATAGACATATTACTTAGGGAAGCAATAGTTTAAATATTTGATTTTCATTAGAAACCATGGAAACTAGAAGTAGAATACTTCATTTTTGCAGAGTTGGGAATTGAAAGAATACAATTTTGGGGGGAGAGGGGTGTTTGGGAGTTGAACCCAGGGTCTTGCACATACTTTGCAAGTGCTCTACCACTGGGATGTACCCTCAGCCCATTTTTTTATTTTTTATTTTGAGACAGGGTTTCACTAAGTTATACAGGCAGCCTCTGGCCTGAACCTGCAATCTTCCTATTTCCTTCTCCCAAGTTGCTTGGATAACAAGCATGAGCCACCAGGCCCAGCAAAGACTGTTGCCATTGTTGTTAGGTGTCACTGAGTCAAGCCCAACTCATAGCGATCCTATGAACAACAGAATGAAACATTCCCCAACACTTTGCCATGCCTGACACTATTGTCAGTGTTTCTCTGCTATTCACAGCATTTTCAATTGCAGATTGTTTCTGGAGTAGATGCCAGGTCCTTCTCCCTAGCCTGCAGCACCTGGTCTCCCATCCAAGGATTAACCAGGCTGACCCTGTTTAGCTTCTGAGATCGGGTGAGATCGGATGCCCAGGTGCTATGACTAAAGACCTGGTGAAGAATACTGTTTTTAAAATGCTGAAGAAAAGAACCAAGACAGAATTCTATGTCTAGTAACAATATCCTTTACTAATAAATGTGAAATAAAAACATTTTTAGGCAAAGGAAAATTAAGAGAAGTTGAAGCCAGCAACTTACTCTAAAAGAATTACTAAAGGAAGTTGTTCAGATAGAGGGCAAATAATGTTAGAAGGAAACCTATAATATCAAGGATGAAGGAAGAGCAACAAAAAATGATAAATATCAGGAGCTAGGTGTGGTAGCACATGTCTGTAATCCCGGCACTCAGGAGGCTGAAGCAAGGATTGCTGTGAGTTTGATGCCAGCCTGGGCAATAGAGTGAGACTCTGTTTAAAAACAAACAAACAAACAAATAGCTGAGTGAATATAGTGATTATTCTTTTTTTATTTTTTCTTTTGGTGGTATGGGGGACTGAGCCTAAGACTTTAAATAAGGCAAGTGTTCTACTGATGTGCTACATCAACAGCCCTTTTTAAAAAGTTTTTATTTTGAGACAGGGTCTCCTTAAATTGTGTAGCATGCCTCTTGCCTTGAACCTACGATCTTCCTGCCTTAGCTCCCTGAGTCACTGGGATTATAGGCATGCACTACCATGCATCTGGCTAGATTATTCATTTCTTAATGTATTTTCTTTTATTCCCTGGGTGCTAGGGATTAAGCCCAAGACCTCACACATGCTAAGCATGCAATCTACCACTAAACTACCACCCTCAGCTCTTAATGGTAATTCTTTAAAATATGCTTGATGGTTGAATGAATAATGCTGTCTGATGGGCTTTTTAATGCATGTGGATTTAATATATAAGACAACTGTAACATAAAGGAGGAGGAAAAAGGGATGTATACAAATGTAACATTTTTACATTTCACTTGAAGTAGTAATATAGTGATTCTAAGTAGACTGTAAGAAGTTAAAACAGATATACTGAATAGTCCTATAACTAAAGAAGCTGGATTTATGGTTTAAAATCTTCCAAAAATGAAAACTCTAGGCACTGGCACATTTTACCAAACATTTAAAGGAGAAACAGTATCAGTCTCTTCTGGAAAACAAAATATAGGGGAAGATACTTCCCAACCCATTCTATGAAACCAACATTACCAATACCAAAACCATTCAAAGATCGTAAAAGAAAACTATAGGCCAAAATCCCTCATGAACACAGATGCAAAACCCTCAACAAAGTATTAGCAAATTGAATCCAGCAATATATAAACAGAAGACACCACACCAAGTGAAATTTATTCTAGGAATGCAAGTCTGGGGCAATCTTTAAACATCAATTTAATTCACTATATTAATATTTTAAAGAAGAAAAACCACATAACTTTGTCAACTCACACAGAAAAAGCTTTTGACAAAATTTAACACCCATTTATGGCAAGAACTCTCAGCTAGGAACAGAAAGGCATTTCCTCAGTCTAACAAACGGTATCTACAAAAAAACCTATAGCCAGCATCATACTTAATGATGAAAGATTAAATGCTTTCCCCCTATGACAGGTGGCAATACAAGTTTGTCTACTTTTATCACTCTTATTCAAGGTAATGCTAGAAGTTTTAACCAGTGCTATAAAGCCTCTGAGGACTACACCTTTACTAGACCATTCTGTTTTTTTCATTTTTACCTTTAATTCTTTAAGTAGCGAAACACATAAGCAACCAGAAAACCAGGGAGAGAGATGTACAAAATTCAATCCCTTTTAACAACATTGTTGTTGTTAAGTGCCATCAAGTCAAGTTCAACTCATAGCAACTCTCACAGGGTTTTCAATGTCTGTTTTGGGATTGCTTTGGGAGTGGACATGCTATGTTGTTCTCCCATTTTTGCGGTGCTGGGGATAGAACCCCGGTCCTCAGAGAGTAGAGAGCAGCACTCCACCAATTGAATGGTTAGGCTAAATCCTAGCCTCACCATTTTAACAATGTTGTTGTTGTTAGATACTGTCAAGTTGGGTCTGACTCATACTGACCCTCATTTTCAATGGTTGATTGTTTCATAATTGTTTCAGAAGTAGATTGCCACGTCCTTCTCCCCCCCCCCTTTTTTTTTTTTTGTGGTGCTGGGAGTTGAACCCAGGTCCTCAGAGTCAAGAGCAGCATTATACCAACTGAGCTAAACTCAATAGGCCCAACATTATTTTACCCTATGCACACATTCCATTCCATCCACTGATGCTTGAGGGGTTTAGAATTGCTTTGTGCATGCTGATTAAATGTGTGAAAGGACTTTTACTAGCTTTAGTAGGGAGTTACAAAGATTATTTATAGCACACACAATTCCTTCAGAGAAAAATAACAACAAAAAAAAGAACAGTAAAAATCCCACTGGTGACAAAAATAATCTCAATATTTAAAGATAAATCACTGTCAGTATGTAAATAAAAGTATCATTCTCATTTGTATCCTAATTGCTGAAGACACTTGAGGTCAAAAAGCTGACACATGAAAAAAGCACAGGGTCAGAAGACAGCAGTAGGACTACAGGAATATGAGGCAACTGTAGGGCAGAGAAAAGCTAAGAAGACATTCTAGGCAAGCAACATGGTGGTAAAGTGGGGAGTGTGGAGTGGATAGAGTAACTATGTTTGTATGTGAAAAGTGAAGTAATTTGTTCAGGTGAGGGTAGTTAAGAAAAGTTGGGCAGCACCTAGGGAAATACCCTTTAATCTATGATTACAGATTTTAATTTTACTGTATAAATATGAAACCAGTGAACTAAAAGGAATTTCTATTTCTAGCAATATGGAAGCAATATAGAAGATCAGATCCTGCAAACTCTCCCCCTATGAAACATTAATAAATATTTTAAATATATTTTCAAATACATTGTGAGGTCACAAAGGAGGAGGGAAATTCATAGAACCCCACCTCAGGGGGTTAGGATGGTCCTTTCTGCTTTGTATGTGAAAATGCAAAAACATGCAGAAACTAAGTAATTTCCTAAGATTGCTAGAAAAAACTCAGGTTCTATAATCCTGAATCCAGAGTTCCATCTATCCAATTACACAGGTAATTTAAAAAGAAAAGCAGGAAATCTGGAAGCAAATTCTAGATTACATGAAAGGCAGATGGAAGTCTATCCCCTAAGAAAATCTGAAACAGAAATGAATGAAAGTAGCATATGACCCAGATAAAAGTCACAAAGTGAGTCTAATAAAGTAGACAAACAGAACAGGCAGGGAAACATGTACATGTAGACAAAATATATGTTGTTTCCATTAGGTACCATCGAGTGAGGTCTGACTCATAGGGAAACTATGTACAGCAAAACAAAACACTCCCTAACTCTGTGCCAGGCACACGATCTTACCTATGTTTAAGCCCACTGTTGCAGACACTGTGTCAATCTATCTAGTTGAGGGTTTTCTTTTTTTTATTGATCTGCCACTCTCCCAAACATGATGTCCTTATCCAGCCATTGGTCCCTCCTGGTTACATGTTCAAAATATGTAAGACGCAGTCTGGCCATCTTTACTTCCAAGGAGGACTCTGGTTGCACTTCTAGGATAGATCTATTGGTTCTTTTGGCAGTCCATGGTATATTCAATATTCATCGCCAGCACCATAATTCAAAAGCATCAATTCTTCTCCTGTCTCCCTTATTCAACGTCCAGCTTTCACAAGCATAAGATGCAACTACAAATACTATGGAATGAGTCAGGTGTGCCTTCATCTTCAATGTGACATCTTTACTTTTCAACACTTTAAAGAGATCTTTTGCAACAGCTTTTCCCAGTGCAAAGCATCTTTTGATTTCTACACTGCTGCTTCCGTGGGTGTTGACTATAGAACCAAGTAGAGCAAAATCTTAGACAATGTCAATTTTTTATCCATTTATCATGAAGTTGTGTACTGACTCAGTTGTAAGGATTTTTGTTTCCTTGATATTAAGGCACAATCCATACTGATGGCTATATTCTTTGATCTACATCAGTAAGTTTCCAATCCTTTTCACTTTCAGCAAGCAGAGTTGTGTCATCTGCATAACGCGGGTTGTTAATAAGTCCTCCTCCAATCCTGATACTGCATTCTTCATAAAGTTCAGCTTCTCAGATTATTTGCTCAGCACAGCGATTGAAGAGGTACAGCGAAAGGACACAGCCCTACGCATACCTTTCTCGATTTTAAACCAGGAAGTGTTTCTTTGTCCTGTTAGAACAACTGCCTTCTGGTCCATATACAGATTCCTTATGAGTACAATTAAGTGCTCTGGTATACCCATTCTTCATAGTGTTATCCATAATTTGTTATGATCTACACAGTCAAATGCCTTTGCACAGTTAATAAAACATAGGTAGACATCTCTGGTATTCTCTGCTTTTAGCTAATATCAATCTGACATCAGCAATGATGTCCCCGGTTCCATGCTCCATTTGAATTTGGCTTGATTTTCCAGTAGTTCCCTGTGTATATATTGCTGCAGTTAGTTTTGAATAATCTTTAGCAAAATTTTACTTGGATGTGATATTAATGATACCATTCAATAGTTTCCACATTTGGTTGGATTCTCTTACTTGGGAATAGGCACAAATATGGATCTCTTCCAGGCAGTTGGCCACTTAGGTGTTTTCCAAATTTCTTCGCATAAGCAAGTTAGCACCTCCAGTGTGGCATCTGTTTGCTGAAACATCTTTATTGGTATTCCATCAATTCATGAAGCCTTGTGTTTCACACATTCCTTAAAGGCAGCATCAATTTCTTTCTTCAGTACCATTGGTTACTGATCATATGCAACCTCTTGAAATGGTTGGTCATTCACCATTTCTTTTTGATGTAATGATTCTATGTATTCCTTCCATCATCTTTTGGCATTTCCTTTGTTGTTTAATGTTTTCCCTATAAAATCCTTCACTATTGTCACTAAAGGCTTGAATTGTTTCTTCAATTCCTTAAGCATGAGAAAAACAGAGCATGTTCTTCCATTTTGGTTTTCTATCTCCAGCTCTTTGCATGTCTCCTTATAATATTTGATTTTGTCTTCCCCAGCTGCCCTTTGAAATCTTCTGTTTAGTTCCTTAACTTCACCACATCTTCCTTATACTTTAGCTGCTCAACATTCAAGGGCAAGTTTCAGAGTCTCTTTTGACATATAATTTGTTCTTTTCTTTTTTTCCTGTCTTTTTAATAAACTTTTGCTTTCCTCACAAACGATGCCTTTGATGCCATGCCACAACTCGTCTGGTTTTCAATCACTAGTGTCTGATGCATCAAACCTCTTTCTGAGGTGGTTTCTGAACTCAGGTGGGATATGCTCAAGGTCATACCTTGGCTCTCACATTCTTATTCTAATCTTCTTCACTTTCAGTTTGAACCTGCATATAAGCAGTTAATTGTCTGAACCACAATCAGTACCTGCTATTGCTCTGTCTTTTGATATGGGGTTTCTCCATTGTCTCTTTCCACAAATGTAATCAATTTGGTACTTGTTTGTTCCATCTGTTGAATTCCATGCGTATAGTTGCTGTTTGTTATTGAAAGAACATATTTGCAATGAAAAGGTTATTGGTAGGGCCAGGCACGGTGGCACACGCCTATAATCCCAGTGGCTTGGGAGGTGGAAGCAGGAAGATCGCAAGTTCAAGACCAGAGGTAATCTGTGTAACTTAGTGAGACCCTGTCTCAAAAAGTAAAAAAAAAAAAAAAAAAAAAAAAAAACGGACTGGGGGTGCAGCTCAGTGGTCCCACACTTGCCAAGCATGCAAGCGTGAGGCCCTCGGTTCAACCCCCAGTACAGCAAAAAAAAGAAAAAAAGATTATTGGTCTGACAAAATTCTATCATGTAATCTCCAGCATTGTTTCTGTCACCAAGGCCTTATTTTCCAACTACTAAGTCTTCTTTGTTTCCAACTTTTGCATTCCAATCACCAGTAATTATCAGTACATCCTGATTACATATTCGATCTATTTCAGATTGCAAGACCTGGTAAAAATCTTCCCTATCTTCATTTGTGGTCTTAGTGTTGGGTGTGTAAAGTTGAATAACAGTCATATTAACTGGCCTTCCTTGTAGGTGTACGGATATTATTCTATCACTCACAGTGACTCTCATAGGATATGCAATGGCCGATTTTTTTCGGGATTGCTTCAGGAGTGGATTGCCACGTCCTTTTCCCATTTTTGCAGTGCTGGTGATCAAACCCAGGGCTTCCGAGAGCACAGAGCAGCACTCTACCAACTGAGCTAAATGCTAGACCCTAAACAAAATACATAGATGGTGATAAAAATGATAAAGAAAACTATTAAGGCTGGGCATGGTGGCACACACCTGTAATCCCAGTGACTGAGGAGGCAGAGGCAGGAAGATCCCAAGTTTGAAGTCAGAGAGAGAGCCTGCATAACTTAGCAAGACCCTGTCTTAAGCTAAAACATAAAAAAGGAGCTGGGGGTGCAACTTAGTGGCAGAGCACTTGTAGAGTATGCACAAGGACATGGGTTCAGCCCCTAGTACCATAAAAAAATGAAGCAAAACCAAACAAAAAAACCTAATTAAGAAAGAGCATATTCAAAGCAATGAAAGGCTTAAATTGTTTGCTCTTTGGCTTTTTTTGTGTTGACAATCTGTTGTCATCACACACACTGTATCTTCAATGGTCTCCATATAATAATGTCAGACCATAGGTGGTCATCACTTAACTTCACCCACTCAAGGTTCAATGAGCAAGGTTAAACCATGTATAATTTTAGAGTTGGTGAGCACTGAAAAGGTATCTAATCTTAACTAGTAGACAACTAAATGCAAATTAATACATTGTGTTTGTCTATAAAAATTTGTAATTTTAGGAAAATTCAGTGTTGGTGAAGGTCAGGTAAAAGAGATACTCTTCATTTTGTACAGATGTTAAGAACAAATTCTCTCTCCTTTCATTTCCCCCAGTTTTTTGAGACAGGGTCTCACTATGTAGCCCACGCTGGCCTAGAACTCACTATACTGCCTAGGCTTGTGTAGATATTCCTTTCTGAGCCTCCCATGTGTTGGGATTATAAATTTGTGCAACCATGCTTGCCCCCCCCATTTTTAATTGTTAATTACCATACAGTATAATGAGTTTCATCATGAGATTATCAGTTTTATCATGTCCCTTGCATTTGTTCTCCCTCTCTTTACCCATTTGCTCCTACTCCCTCCCACTAATCCCCTCTGATCTAGATACATCCTCTTGTACTTTCCAATCTTGAGTCACATATACTTACATTTTTCATTTTCAGATATATCTAACTTCTGCAAATGAGTGAGAACACCTAGTATTTGTCTTTCTAAGTCTGGCTTATTTGCTTAAAATGACCATCTCCAGATTGATCCATTTTCCTTCAAATGACATAATTTCATTCTTTCTTATGGCTGAATAACATTCCATTGTGTATACATAACACATTTTTTAGCCCATTTATCTGCTGATGGACATCTGAGTTGATTCCATATCTTTGTTAAGTACTAATTGATATAACCTTTTGAAAAAGGAATTTTCATATTGAGAAAGTTAAAAATATCTAGATAATCTGTCCAAGAAATGCCATGTCCAGGATTCTACCCTAAGGAAATAACTGAAAAAGTTCTATGCATAAAGACATCATTGTTCTTTATAACTATAACTAGAAACATCATAAATGTCCAACAGCAGAAAAATCAGAAGACATAAATTATAATATGCTCATTCAGTCAATCATGTAGCCATAGAAATATTTTCTAAGGACTTATAGTATTGAAAAATGCTTATGCCAAAGTACAACTTAAGAAGAGACACACACTAATTATATATATTAAATGAGTTAAAAAATATACAGAAAAATACTAGAAGGAAATAGTGTAGACTCTAACACTTAGAAAGTTAACATTTACAATTTCTATTTGAAAATGACCTTAAAGGTCCATGACTTGTAATAATTTGTTGTTTTTCTGAACTTTGAGTCTCAAACGTGCCAGGTGGCTGAAATCCAGGAGTGAGTCACTTGGTGAGAAAGAACTAGGGGATGAGAGGCTGGGAGGGGTGGGACTGTGTCTTTCCTGTAAAACCTCCCACCCCCACATCCCAAGAAAAAAGTAGTGCAAATGGAGGGCTACCAGTTTAGAAGCAAGGCAGTGTCAGTAACTAATGATTTTAACACCAACATCTGAACATGGATTTATGGGGGCAATTATATTCTGCAGTAAATGCTACTTTTGAATGATGGGATATACAAAGGTCTCAGTGTATGTCCTTTTGGAATGCAATAAGTACAGTGTAAATTAAAATATTAAAACCACTTAATGATATTACATGAAAACATTTTTCCATTTATGCCTTTCATATTTTTAAAATGTTCTACAATGTCAGAGAAAATAACTAAAAATTAACTTCAGTCTAAAATATAAGAGCTTGTTCTTACCAAAGTAAGGTATGTAACAAAAAAACCCAATCATAACAAAACAAGGCGGAAAGCACAGCTTTGTCTCATGCTCACCTTATAGCACCTGTATTTATAAAGAACTACCAGGAGGATAGTCATGACAACAATGACACTGATCATGATGGCGGCATTCAGAATTGAGTGCAGGGCTCTCTGGCCCACAGTTTCGGTGTCTTCTGTGAATGGGGTATAGATTCTATAATAAAACAAAACACAAAAGCCTTAGGTAAGTGTTAACAGATCTCCCAAACCACATACTCTTTCCAGCACTGTAATTTTGTTATCACTGATTCAATTAATACCTTGTAAGGCACATTTGCCCAAACTCACCAGTCTAACTAAGAATTTTTAACCTAAGAAAAATAGCTATCCTTTAAAATAATTGCTTCAGAATCAAAGGAAATATCTAGGATATGGAGATGAACTTATGTGTGGGCCAGACACTGGCTCCATCTAGTGGATGCTTTATATTGGAAATAATTATCTCATCCAATGTTTTCTTCAGTTTATTAGTAACCTGTTAAATAACCAGGATCTATCATATAAACCATGTACACGGACAAATGTTTGCCAGAGAAAGGTAATATGGCTCATAAGTATTGTCTTTTCTTTTCTTTCTTTTTCTTTTTCTTTTTTGAGAGACAGAATCTCACTGTGTAGCCCAGGCTGGCCTAGAACTCATTGATTCTCCTGCTTCAGCCTCCTAAGTGTTGGGATTATGGGTGTGCATCACCATGCTCAGTTCAATTATTGTCTTTTGTTTGTAGGAAATGGGGCTGGGGTTTAGTTCAGTTGGTAGAGTGCTGCTTTGCACTCTCTGAGGCCTTTGTTTCGATCCCTAGAATCACAAAAACAGAAGGACATGGCAATCCATTCCCAAGGCAATCCAGAAACAATCAACCATTGAAACCCCTGTGAGAGTCACTATGAGTCAGACGACTCAACAACACCTAACAACAACAACAACATCTGTTAGGGGGATTGGAGCTGAAGTTGTCCTAAGTAAACATAATGTATCCATCTTCTCCTTCTTTCTCACATAAAAATACTTTCATTCCAGGTGCCGATTTACCCAGTGAAGAGACTTTACTTCTGCCTTTCTCATAGTTAGGTATGGTCATGAGACTAAGTACTGGCCAACAACTTATAAGGAGGTGCATTATACAAGGAACTTCTCAGAAAGGAGTGCACTCTGCTGAGAGAGATGGCCCATGTCTTTTTCTCCCTGACTCTTCTTCCAGCTGTCTAAATGCAGGCAGGGGCCCCAGTGTGGACCCTAAAGTAACCTAGAGGACAGAAGTCAGAGAAAGAAGGAAGACACCTAAGTCCTTGATGAACACAAAGCCACTATATCAATGTGGACTGATCACCTCTGCACTACTCTAGGGGAGAGGAAAATATGTGTACCACTTGATTTTCTATAAGAGGGGCAGCAAACTTTCTGTAAAGGACCAGATGATAAACATTTTAAGTAAGCCGGCTGTGATGGAGCATGCCTGTAATCCCATTGACTTGGGAGGCAGGGGCAGGAGGATTGAAAGTTCAAGACCAGAAGCAATCTGTGTAATTTAGCAAGACCCTATTTCAAAAAATTAAAAAATGGGCTGAGGGTGCAGCTCAGCAGTATAGCACTTGCAAAGTACGCAAGTGTGAGGCCCTGGGTTCAACCCCAAGTGCAGCAAAAACAAAAACAACATTTTAAGCTTTGCCGTCTACAGTCCCTGTTGAAACCCCTCAACTCTGCTACTGTGGTGTGAAAACAACCATAGACAAAATGTAAATGAATGGACATGGTTGTGTTCCAGTAGTTTATTCAAAAAAACAGGAGGAAAGCAGATCTAGACTGTGGGTTGTAGCATGCCAATCCTTCTCCGATAATATGTAGCCAAATCTAACCTTAAATTTATACAAATAATATCCTCCAATCCCTTTGGTTATTCTGTCTAGCCTTTCTTTCACTCATATCTTAGCCATATTCCCTCAAGACTAAGAGCTTGGCGCCGGGCGTGGTGGCGCACGCCTGTAATCCCAACGGCTCGGGAGGCGGAGGCAGGAGGATCGCAAGTTCAAGACCAGAGGCAGTCTGCGTAATTTAGCGAGACCCTGTCTCAAAAAGTAAAAAAAAAAAATGGGCTGAGGTGCAGCTCAGTGGTCCAGCACTTGCAGAGCATGCAGGCGCGAGGCCCTGGGTTCAACCCCCAGTACCGCAAAAAAAAAAAAAAAAAAAAAAAAAAAGACTAAGAGCTTGGCTTTCTGAATGCCAAGTAGCTTTTTTAGACATGTCCTGATTTCACCTTCTAAAACTCACTTAAAACTCTAGTTCCTACAGACACAATGAGATGACTTCTGAATTGGAGGATTTTTCTTGGAGGCTGAGGGATAACAGCAACAGCACCAGGGAATCCACGAGAGCTCCATCCAGCTTACATCAGTTATACATCCTTTTAATTAACAACCTTTTTTTTTTTTGCCGAGTATTTAGTGTATATCTCACCCTGAAGACAAAGTACCCTCATAAGCCTTACAATAAATAAGTAATTCACACATTAATGTAAATAAATATATATTTGCAAATTGTGACAAGTGAAAAATAGCAGGTGGCTATGAGAAAGAACACTGGGAAACACTAGTTGTTATGGGCAAAGCGTGGTGGTGCACATCTCTAATCCCAGTGACTTGGGAGGTGGAGGTAAGAGGATCACAAATTCGAGGCCAGAGGTAGCCTGTGTAATTTAGTGAGACTCTATCTCAAGATAAAAAATACAAAGGGGACTGGGGTGCAGCTCAGTGGTAGAGCACTTGCAAAGTATATGTGAGGCCCTGGGTTCAGTTCCTCAGTACTGTAGAAAAAAAAAAAGGAAGCGGGGAGTTACCTTTGAGGATTTAAGATGTAAACCAAGATGAGAAGACAACAGGAATTTAACTTATCAAAGTTAGAAAAGAAGCCAGGAGTGGCAGTGCATGCCTGTAATCCCTATGACTTGAGAGGTGGAGGCAGGAGGACTGCAGGTTCAAGGCCAGAGGCAGCCTATGTAACTTAGTGAGATTCTGTCTCAAAATAAAAAATAAGAGTGAGATATACACTAAATACTCGGCAAGCTCAGTGGTAGGGCACATGCAAAAAAAGTATGTGTGGGGCCCTGGGTTCAGCCCCCAGTACCACAATAACAAAAGAACAACAACAACAAAAAAGGATCAAGCATTCCAGGCTCAAGAATGATGGCCCCAATGGCCTTGAGGAGGGAAAGACTATGCTTAATATGCTTGATTCCAGATAAATTCAGTCCTGTCCAATGATGCCATTCAGGAACCAACTCTGCAGCATTCATTTTACCACTTAAAATGTCAAGTAATCACCCCTCACTCTCTCTACCGCTTCTGGCCATCACAGAAGATGGACTCCTTCATGTTTGTTCAGAGCAGAAGCCTTGGAGATGATGACACCATGCTGTAAAGAAAAGCTGCACTGGCCTTAGAATGACAAAACAAAACATTCATACATACAGCTGCCCGTCTTTCCGGGTATAAAAGCTGACTGATTTGATGGTAGCCACGACCACCACCATGCAGAGGGTCACAGGGACAAAGAGCATGATGACATGTTTGGCGCCGTATTTCAGTGTCAACTCCTCATCTTCTTCTTCATCCTGTTCCACCACCTGCTGTGAGTTACTCTGGGCTTGGCCATTAGATACCGGCTCAGGATTGCCAAGCCTCCGTCTGTCACTGTGCTCCTGCCGTTCTCGACTGTCATTCTGAAAGCATATGAAAAACATTGTAGGTAAATCAGACTCTCGGCAGAATCAAGTATTCTATATTGAAAACAGAATATGTAACAATTAGACCTAGGATTAACAATAACAGGCTAGTCATCTCTTGAGTTCTAAAAGCTTGAGGCAGCAAAGAGTCAATTTGTAGGTGGCACACAGTTCAGAAGTTTAGATTAGTTTAGACCATTGCTCCCAGAAGGTGTCCAGGTCCTCCCTCTTTCCCGAGTCTTGGCTCACCTCACTCTCCTCCCATTTCTTCACCTAAGACAACTTTATCCCTCTTGGAGGTTTGGCTTAAATGTGGACATCTGCATCCAACTTTCCTGATATGCTGCAGCTACAAACTGAGTAATATCAGGTCTTCAAATTCATCAAGTGACTTTTTTTTTCTGGCTGAGGTCTAACCTAAGTGCTTCCTAGGCCAGTTCTATACCACTCAACTACATCCCTAGCACTCATGAAGTGCTTTCTACCTGCAGTTTCATACAAGTTATGCTAGGAACTATGTAACTTCCTTATTAATAGGATTTTAAAATCTATTCAAGGGCTCTCTCTGCATTTTTTCTTACAATTGTATGTAAAGCTACAATTATCTTTAAAAAAATTCAATAGAAAAAATTCTCTCAGAGAGCAATTAGGACTTAAACAAATCTGATGGCCATGCCCTCTACAAAATAAGGGAACAGATAAGGGAACAACAACCAGATGACGCATAACTGAATGAAATGTGAATCTTTCTTAAAATCTATTTCCTCAGACCCTTAATCCAGATACCATTTCGTTATGTTTATCATTATTTTTCTTTCTTCTTCTCCCTTCATTTTTTCTGTTTCATTTTATTTATTTATTTATTTTAGGTAGTGCTGGGAGACTGAAGCCAGGGCCTTGTGCATGCTAGACAAGCACTCTACCACTAAACCATACCCCCAGCTCCTAGGTTTATTTTTCCTTCTCCTTCTTCTTCTTCCTCTTTTTTTTTTTTTTTTTGCCATACCTGGGGATTGAACCCAGGACATTATGTATACTTTGCAAGTGCTCTACCACTGAGCTTCACCCCTAGCCCCACCACTCCCTTTTTTTTAAATCTTAACATGGGTCTCACTAAGTTACACAGGCTGCCTCTGGTCTTGAACTTGTGATCCTCTTGTCTCTACCTCCTGAGTCACTGGGATTATAGGTGTGTGTCACCACACCTGGCTATTTTTCCTTATTCCTCATGTTCAACTTATCTTTTGGTATCACTATTCATATCTCAAACTCAGTTTTTGTAAAGGGTAAAATGAATAACAAAAGCAGTAACAAATAATATTAAAAATATTAGGTGATAAGAAATAAAGACCTTCACGCATCTGTCTTCTCACAGTTAAGTGAAGAGGAGATGAACGTAGATTGACAGTCACTGTTGGTGGTAAAATGAAATTAGCTTGATTAAGCTAAAGTTCTCTCAGGAAGATCATTAGAGAACAGGCTACTCTTCTACCTTATTACTGACTATAGAGTATGACTATTACTATGGAGTGTTACTATTATTTATTAAAAACACATTCCAAATTTACTAATAATATAAGACAATTCTAATGTACCATGGACTGTTGCTGTTGTTAGGTGCCATTGAGTCAGTGTCCGACTCATAGTGACCCTACATACAACAGGTGAAACAGTATTGCTACTGCTTCTCTGCTATTCATAGAGTTTTCAATGGCTGATTATTTTTTGGGAGTGGGTTGCCGGGTCCTTCTCCCAAGCCTAGAGCACCTGGTGTGTCCAAACGGTCTCCCATGCAAGTACTAACCAGGCCCAACCCTGCTTAGCTTCTGAGATCAGCCACCGTGGTACAGCTGCAGGCGTACCAGGGACTGGGATATGTATGTTACCTTTAATTCTCACAGTCACCCCAAATCACCACTTCACAGACAATAGACACAGCTCAAGAATGTCAGAGAGAGACTGAATCCAGGCTAGCCTGCCTCCAAAAGTCAAGGCCTTCACCACCTTCTAGTCTGCCATTCACAAGATAACATTGTGGTTCTGCAGACTCAGTGTGGGCTGAGGGGTCTCTTTCATTTCATTTCCAATATACCCACCCCACAAGTAATCATCAAGATTCCATATTCCAGGTACTTTGCTGTGACAATACTGGATTTAAAAAATCTACACTCTGAGCTGGGCATGGGATACATGCCTATAACACTATCTACCCAGAAGGCTAAGACAGGAGGATGACAAGATAAGATAATAACAAGTTTAAAAAGAGATAAGAATGTAACTCAGTGGTAGAGCACTTGCCTAGAATATGCAAGGCCCTGGGTTCAGTACCCAGTACGGGGCGGGAGAGAGAAAAAAACCTAAACTCTGTCCTTAAACAGTTCTAAGTTAGTTTTGGGAACAAGTTGTAAAGAACTTTACCTAGTCAAGGACTTTAGACTTTATCCCACAGGCAACAGAAAGTCATCAAGATTGTTAAGACTGAGGAAATGACACAATCAAATTAAGTTTCGTATGTAAGAAATCTGATTGAGTGACACTGAAAAATAGATATATGAGAAAAATACTCAGAAGTTGAATCCACAGGGCTTTGTTACAACTTGTAGGTGAATGGTCAGGAAGAAGTCAACAGTTCTAGCATAAGGAATTAAATAGGTGTTGATGGCACCACAGAGACAGGGAACACAAAGGTGAGGCTGGAGAAGAGAAATATCTTAGCGATATAAGTGACTGTGAAATGCCTGCCACCTGGCAGGAAAGTCCAAAGGTAGTTAGCAGGAACGTCAGGCTCAGAGGAGAATCAGAGGAAGTCGTTAGACTGTACAGGCATGGAAATGGACAAACTCTCAGGGACAAAGTACAGACAGAAAATAGGAGGAGAATGGACTTGTTGGCCATTAATATACTATAAGCAGCCATGGAAAATAAAACATAGTGAAAAAATGACTGTTTTGATTTGAATATGAAATGCCCCCCACAGACTTATGTGTTGAAAGCCTGGTCCCCAGCAAGTGGCACAACTGTGGGAGGTGGTGGATATTAGGAGGTAGGACCCAGCTGGAGCAAGTAGGTCACTGGATATGTGCCTTTGAACAATGTACCTTGTCCCCTGCCCCTTCTTCTGTTACTGCTCTGTTTCCTGTCTGTCAAGAGGTGAGTAGCCTCTGCCACATGCTCCTGCCAGCATGATGATCTGCCTCACCACGGGCCCAGAATCAAGGGAGCCAAGTACTATGGAATGAACTCTCTGAAACCAAGAGCCAAAATAAATCCTTCCTCCTTTAAGATGTTTATGTCAGGTACTCTGTTGCAGTGACAAAAAGGTTGACTAATACATGTTAGGTCAAAATATGGAGGGGAGATTAGAAAAAGAGATTGAATGAATATATAAGATGGGGGATAATAACTAATGGAACTGTGTATTAGTCAGCTCATCACTGCTATGGCAGAGAAACTGACTGAAGCAAACTTATGGAAGGAAATATTTATTGGGGCTCATGGTTAGAGGATATGTCCATAATGTCAGTGGGGCAGGTGGGGTGGCAGCAGGGCATGTGGCAGATAACCTTGTATCTTTGTGATCAGGAAGCAGAGAGTGACTGGAGCTTAAGTCCAAGCTAAAAACCTCTGAAGGCCCACCCTCACAGAGCCACTTCTGCAAAGCTAGGATCCCACTTCCAAAATCTACATAACCTCCACAAACAGTGCCACCACCTAGGGACCAAATGTTCAAACATATGACCTTTGTTGGACCTTCAGATCCAAACCATAACAAACTGGATAGGGGATAAAAGCAGGGAACAGAAAAAGAAAGTTGGCCTTACAAAGGCATGGGTGCCCTCCTCTTTAGTCTGCAGGTCAGGAAGAATACTTTTTTTTTTTTTTTTTTTGCAGTACTGGGGATTGAACCCAGGGCCTTGCACTTGCATGCTCTGCAAGTACTGGACCACTGAGCTGCACCCCCAGCCCATCTTTTTACTTTTTGAGACAGGGTCTCACTAAGTTACACAGACTGCCTCTGGTCTCAAACTTGCGATCCTCCTGCCTCTGCCTCCTGAGCCGCAGGGATTACAGGCATGCGCCACCATGCCTGGCGGTAGGAAGAATTCTTAAACTTCACACTGATGAGAACCTAAATACTATGAGGAATGAACTGGAGACTATTCCAAAGCATAAATGGTGGAAATATATATAATCATCTGCCAAGGATGGTAACTTTCTGTGGAAACCAAGTCACTAGAGCGGAGTCCTGCAGGATGGAAAGGGTTAGGAGGAAGATTAGGTCTCAAGGACAGGGACACAGTGCAACAGACAGTTGAGGAGTTTCTCCCCTAGGAGAGTTGAGAGAAGCTAGATTTCTAGTTTCCCAGAGAAGATGACTAAGCCATTGGCCAAAACTGTGATATGTGTGACCAATGTTCAGCAATACAATTCTGACCAACTGGATGGGGTGATGAAGTTCACTATAAACTAAAGTACAAATAATAACAGCTATTTTTACGTAGTACTTGGTAATTTACAAAGCACTGTCACATCATCTCATTGATTCACAAAACCAACCTGTGCAAAATCTCACAACCAGAAAACAGCAGAGGCAGGAATCCAATTCCAGTCTTCTGATTTAAAACCTTTCTGAGGCACCACAGCCCTCTGTTTAGGCTGAATGACCAATTTAATTAGGTTAATTAGGTTTAATTAGGTTAAGTCTGGCATGAGGGGAAGCCATCATATGCTCATCCACAGTACTAGATGTTCTGGTTCCTGAAGAACATGAGCCAATCCCACCATGCCCTGCCCCTCAGGCTGAAAACAGTCTATTACAGCACTGTTTAATTTCAAAGTATCCCTCTCTCTCTTTTTCTCACTCACATACACACACTTCCTTATTCTTTGTAGTGCATTTTGTTTTATGTTTTCTTAGATTTTTGTTTTGTTTTTTGAGACAAGGTAGCTATGTAGCCCAGGCTGGCTTGGACCTGGAACTCACTAAGTAGTACAAGCCAGCCTTGAACTCATGGTCCTCCTGCTTCAGACTCCAGAGTTCTGGGTTTAACAGTCTGCACTACTACACTTGCCTCTTTGTAGTACTCTGGATTAAAACCTTGTTTTAATTTTATTTATTCTTTTTTTGGCAATACTACGAGGTTGAACCCAGGTCCTCAAGAATGCTAGGAAAGTGCTATAACATTGAGCACCCATAGTCCCTTTCTTTTTATTTTATGATAGGGTCTCGTTAAATTCCGCAGGCTGCCTCTGGCCTTAAATTTACAACCCTATTGCCTCAGCCTCCTGAATCACTGGGATGACAGGTGTGTGCTACAGTGCCTGGCACTTTTCAAAAAGGCAAAATTTACTTATTTAAAAGATAAAACACATGATTCTAAATTAAAAAAAAAAAATTACAAAGTCCATACTAAAAGTCTCCCTCTTACCTATCTTGTTTCCCAAACCTCTTCCTAGGTCACCACTGTTATTGTTCTCCTGTGAATCCTTTAAAAGTTGTTATGTATACACAGGCAAATATAAATACATATTAGCCCTTCCACAAATGGTAGTAAATGCACTCTGCTGTACTTTGCTTTCTTCACCTAACTATATCTATACAACTTAGAGGTTGTTTTTGTTGTTGTTGTTTCTCCCCAGTAGTGGGAGTTGAATTCAGGGTCTGGTTTGTGCTAGACAAGTGCTCTACCACTGAATTGTACCCCCACCCCTTGTTAAAAACTCTTTTTATTTTGATTGGGGTGTTATGTTTGTTTGTTTTTTTCTGAAGCGAGGTTTTGCTGTGTAGCCCAGGCTGCCCTCAAACTTGCAATCCTCCTCCCTCAGCCTGCTGAGTGCTAGGATTAACAAGCATGTGTCATTATGCTCAACTTAAGTTTTTGAGACAGGGTCTCACTAAGTTGTGGAAGCTGCCTCTGGCCTTGAACTAGCAATTCTCTTGCCTCAGCCTCCTGAGGCTTGGGGGTTATGGGTGTGCACCATGGTGCCCAGCTGTAACTTAGAGATTTTTTTGTACACATCAGTGCATTAAGACATGCTTATTTATTTATTTTTTATTTACTACAAGAGGTCTCACTACATTCCCCAGGCTGGTCCTAAACTCACAATCCTTCTGCCATGGCCTCTTGAAAAGGTAGGAATACAGGCATGCACCACTAAGTTTGACTCCTTATTTTGTTTTGTTTTTTATCAACTATATAGTCAGTATATGGATTTATCATAATTTATTTGAGTAAATCCCTAATGATGGGCATTTAACTTGCTTCTAATTTTTTGCCTTATAAACAATTATTGTTAGGTGCTGTAGAATTAGGTCTGACTCACAGCAACTCTATGTACAACAGAATGAAACACACTCCAACACTGTGCCATGCCTGTCAGTGCCTCTCTGCTATTCATAGGGTTTTCAATGGCAGATTGTTTTGGAAGTGGGTTGCCGTGTCCTTCTTCCTAGCCTGCAGCACCTGGAATACCAGGTAGTCTCCCATCCAAGGATTAACTAGGCCGATCTTGCTTAGCTTCCAAGATCAGGTGGGATCAGGTGCCAGGGTGCTAAGGCTGCAGACTTGTAAACAATGCTGCAATGACTATTCCCTATATATGTCATCTAACATATGTATGGGCATATTGTGGGAGAAAGATGTGGCAATCCACTCCCAAGGCAATCCTGAAATAGCCATTGAAAACCCTGTGAGGGTCACTATGAGTCGGATACGACTGATGGCACCTAACAACAACAACAATGGGCATATTGGTAGGGTAAGTTCTCTGAAAAAATACTGCCGGGTCAAAGCATATTTGAATTTCAAATTCTCGTATACACTGCCAAATTGTTCTCTCCATGGATTGCACCAGTTTATAGATTCGGCAATGTAGAGACAGCCTATTTTACCATGTCCTTGCCAACACATTATGTTAGCAAATGCTTAGATTTCTACAATTTGATAGGTGAAGTATGGGATTTCAGTGTAATTTTAATTTTTTTCCCCATAGTTTCAGGAAGCTGAGCATTTAAAAAATTAACTATCAATATCTTTTGACACTTTTCTCTTTGGTTTATAGTAAATGTGTCTTAGTTTCTAAGTACTAATTACTACATTTATTAATTAATTTTAAAAAGTAGTAAATGCCAGCTGTGTGCCAGACACTGTGCTAGGTGCTAGGGATATATTGCTGAATAACACAGGTAACATCACTGCTCTCATGAACTGCATTGAAGCATAAGGAGATAGACAATAAACAAGATAATAACAGTGTGTGATAGTCTGTAAATGGGATAAACAGGCTGGTAAAGAATACCTATGGGAGAAGGATATGGCAATCCACTCCCAAAGCACTCCCCAAATAGCCTTTGAAAATCCTATGAATAACAGAGAAGCCAGGCATGGCACAGTGTTGGGTAGTGTCTTTGTTCTGCTGTACACAGAGTGGTTATGAGTAGGACCAGACTTGATGGCACTTAACAACAAGAAAGAATACCTGGGATGGGATTACTTTTGGATAATATGGTCAGAGACACCTGTTTGAGGAAGTAACACAGGAGCTGAGAGCTGAAGGATGAAAAGATGTGAAGGCTTGCTGTACAGTAAAGAGATTAACTCAGCACCCCAGGGTTGTCCAAACCCTGCCTGTGCCAAAAGGTCTGGGGATGTAGCTCAGTGGTAGAACACTTACCTAGCCCTGGGTTCAATCCCCAGCACTGCAAAAACAAAATAGGGTAGATTCAGCCTGGAACATAACCTCTAAGCCTTTGGAATATACAGTCTGAAGGGACTGTCTCTGGCTACAAGAGGCCTTGATAACCCCAGCTACTTTATGCCAACAGTGGGTTCTCTGGTGAGAGCCTTAGGTGACACAGTATCAGCTTGTCCTCTGAAGGGGTTACAGAATTTGGCCCAGCCATGTGTAGTGTCCCATCCCCAATAAAAACCCTGGACACTAAGGTCCAGGTATACCTCCCTGGTTGGCAATACTCCAAGTGTGTTGTCATACTTTGTTACGAGGAGAACTTAACACTGCCTGCAGAACTCTACTGGAAATTTGTGCTTGGTGTCCCCTGAATCCTGCCCTATGTGCCTTCTTCTATTCTTAACACTAATCTGTATCTACTCACTGTGAAAAACTGTAACACAGAGTATGACAGCCTTTCCCAGTCCTGAGAGCCCTTCTGGCAAACTACTAAACCTAAGGGTAGTCTCAGGAACCCTCAAATATTCTTTATGTTGAAAATTACAAAAAAAAAAAAAAAGCTAAGAGGAATTAAAGAACTAAAGCAAAGCAAAACTAGATAAATGAGACTGCATCAAATTAAAAAACTATCACAGGAAACATTAACAGAGTGAAAAGTTGCCCCACAGAATAGGAGAAAATATCTGCAAATCACATCTGCAGAATATATTAAATTTCACCCTAGATCAATTAGGATAGCAACCATGGGAGAAAAACAAAACAAAACAAACAAACAAAGCAAACAGAATTGGGGCTAGGAGTATAGCTCAGCAGCAGAGTGCTTGCCTAGCACATGAGAGCCCCTGGATTAGAACCTCAGCACTGCAAACAAAACAAAACAGCAAGGTGCAGTGGCACATACCTCTAATTCCAGCAACTGAGGCCGAGGCAGGAGGATCATGAGTTTAATGCCAGGTGTAGCCAATACAACTTAGGGAGAGCCTGTCTCAAAATAAAAAATAAATGGACTTGGGCTGCAATCTAATAGTAGAGCACTTGCGAAGTATGTGCAAGGCCCTGAGTTCAATCCCCAAGTAAAAACAAAACAAACAAACAAACAAACAAAAAACACAAAAGCTAAAACAAACAAACAAACATAAACTCCAGGAAATACCAAAGAGTAATGATGATATGAAGAAACTGCAACACTTATGAATTGTTGGTGGGACTATAAAACAGTACTATGAGAGACAATATGGAGGTTCCTCAAAAAATTAAAAACAGTCATGCATGATGGCACAGACCTATATCATAGCACTAGATAGGCTGAGATGGGAGGATCATGAGTTCAAAGCTAACCTGGGCTACATATCAAGTATGAGGCCAGCCTGGGCTATATAAATAGACTGCCTCAAAAATAAGTAAGTAAGTAAGTAAGTAAAGAAATAAATAGATAGATAGATAGATAACATACCTAGCATATGATCCAACAATCCCATATCCTAAAGAACTGATTTAAACACAGGATGCCAAAACTTTTTTTTTTTTTCATTATTCACTGTACCATTATTCACTTTAGCCAAGAGGTGGAAATACCCAAATGTCCATTGACGAATGGATACATAAAATGTGGTATGTACATACAATGGAATATCATTGACTCAATAAAAAAAAAATTCTAGTTGGTGCGGCAGTGCGTGCCCATAGTCCCAGCTACTAAGGAGGCTAAAGTGGGAGGATCTCTTGAACCCAAGAGTTTGGAAACAGCCTCCACAACTAGCAAGACTCAGTCTTCAAAACAAACAAAGAAAAAACCCAAACCAAAACCCCCCTAAACAACACACTCAGACAAAAAAAGAAGATACTGTCACATGTTATAATATGATTCTATATGAGGTATGTAAAGTACTCACATTCATAGAAACAGAAAGTACAATCATGATTGCCTCCCACTTGAGAAAAGGGGGAACTGGGGAGTTGTTCCATGGGTACAGACCTTCAGTTTTGCAAGATAAAAATGTTCTGGAGATCTGGTGCACAACAATGTGAATACAGTTAATGCTGAGCTGTACATTAAAAATGGTGAAGATGGTTAAACTTAAAACTTTATGTGTATTTACCACAATTAACATTTCTTAATTTAAAAAGATCTAAATGTATGTAGAAATATACTTCATGGATTGGAAGACCCAATATTATTAAGATGTCAACTTTACCAACCCTCTATCCAGTGGATTCCATGCAATCTCAATGGATTCTACGGATTTATCCATGGATTCAATGCAATCTCAACGTCTCAGCAGGTTATATATAAATGTTTGTAAAATTTAGCCGGGCACAGTGGCACACACCTATAATCCCAGCGACTAGGAAGGCTGAGGCAGAGGATCAGAAATTCGGGGCCAGAAGCAACCTGCACAATTTAGCAAGACCTTGTCTCAAAGTAAAAAATTAAAAATGAGCTGAAGGTGTAGTGTAGCTTAATGGTAGAGCTCTTGCAAAATATGTGTTAGGCCCTGGCCTCAACCCGTAAGTGCTGGGGGAAAAAAAAAAGGAAAGAAAAGAAGAAAAAGGTTGTAAAATTCATAGAGAAATACTAAGGACCTAGAATACACAAAGCAATTTCGAAAAAGAAAAACAAAGCTAGCAAACTAACATTACTTGTGATTTCAAGACTTAATACACAATTATAACAAACATGAAAATGGTACTGGTACAAAGATAACCAAACACTCCAATGGAGCAGAATCAAGAGCCCAGAAACATGCCAACATATTCTGACAATAAAGTTTTGCCAAACATACAAAAGCACTTCTTTGGAGATGACAGTCTTTTATAAAATAATGGTGCTGAAACAACTGAACATCCATATGCAGAAAAATGAACTTTGATCCACAATTTCTACCATACACAAAAATCAACTTAAAATGGACGACAAATCTAAATGCTAGTTTTGGTTTGTTTCTGAGTCTGAGTCTTGCTGTTTCCTAGGCAGGCCTCAAACTCCTGGGCTCAGGTGATTCTCCTGCCTCAGTTTCCCAAGTAGATGGGACTACAGGAGAGTGCCACAGAGCACCCTCTTAGAGCTAAATACAAAACATAGAACTATAAAGCTTCCAGAAGAAAATGTAGGCAAAACCTTTTTAGAATTTGGGTAAGGTTAAGCTTTCTTAGAAAATGATACCAAAAACACAATACTCAGAAAAACAAATTGATACTGGGCACTGTGGCACACACTTATAATTGTTCAACTGTGAATACAATCCACACTTGATTCTAGTCCATATCTGATTTTGTAGCCCTCTCAAACTGTTAAAAGGGTGAGGATTAGATTTGAGAATATACAGTATACCCAGAACATAAAGAACTTGCAAAACTCAGCAATAGGAAATAGGCAAGAAATTTGAATAGACACTTCACCAATGAAGCTATCATTATGACAAGTAAGTACATAAAAAATACTCAACACCATTACTCATTGTTACTCATTGAAGAAATGCAACTAAAGCCACAGTGAGATGATACTGTAAACCTTCTGGAAGGGCTAAAAAATCAAAAAGACTATGTCAAGTGCTGACAAGGATGTGGAGATGTGGAGGAATTGGAACTCTCATATGCTGCTGGTAAGAATGTAAAATTACACAATTTGGATAACTGGTAGTACCTTGAAAAGTTAGACACAACCTACCATACTGAATCATATCCTACTCTTAGGCATTTACCCATAGTAAATCAAAGTATATGTCATACAAAGGCCTGTACATGAATAGCCATAGCACCTTATTTGTATTATCTCAAAACCAGAAACAACCTAAATATTCAAAGAAGTACATGGATCAAAAAACTATGGTATATCCATACAATGGAATACAATTCAGAAATAAAAGGGAACTATTGATATATGTTATAACATTGATGAGTTCCAAAATAATTCTACTAAATGAAAGAAGTTAAATGAAAAAGTCTGCATGATTCCATTTATATAAAATTCTAGAGAGGAAAACCAGAGTATAGTGGCAAAATTTTGATCAGGGGTTGCCTGGGGACGGTGAAGTGCACAGTGTCGGGGAGAGTTTCATCTGTTGTACATAGGGTCACTATAAGTTGGACATGACTCGATAGCACCTAACAACAATAATAATTATCAACTCATGACCAATCTTGTTTCATCTATTCTCCTACCCATTTTATCCCTCCAGAATTATTTTGAGGTAAATCTCAGATGTTACTTTTATCATAAATATTTTTGTATGCATTTCTAAAAGTTAATAATTTAAAGGCTTTTGTGTCTATGGCTTGACAGGTTTTTTGTTCTCCTTGTAGTTGTTGTTAGATGTTGTCAAGTCAGTGTCCAACTCATAGCAACTCTACATACAACAAGTGAAACACTTATCGTCAGTGTTTCTCTGCTATTCATAGGGTTTTCAATGGTGGACTGATTTTTGGAAGTGGGTTGTCGGATCCTTCTCCCAAGCCTATAGCACCTGGTGTTCCCAGGAGGTCTCCCATCTAAGCACTAATCAGGCCTGATCCTGCTTAGCTTCTGAGATCTAATGGGATCAGATGCCACAGTGCTATGGCTGCAGGTTCTCCCTGTAGTAGTGGGGGTTAAACCCCGAACCTCATATATGCTAGGCAAGTGCTCTATCACTGAGCAACACCTCAAGCCCTTTTTTCTATTTTTTATTTTAAGACAAGATCTTGCTAAATTGGACAGACTGCCTGGGGCCTCGAACCTGTGATCTTCTAGCCTCAGGCTCCTGAGTGGCTTGGATTACAGGCACACACCACTGTGCTCAGCTAAAAAGAGGTTTTAATATAAACTTACATGTGAGTGATGAGAAAGAGAGGTGCTTAAGAAAAGGACAGCTGCATACACCCAAGGGTGAGTACAGGCTTCTCAAGAGACAGAGTCCTTGAAAGCTTATTCCTTTCAAAATATTTTTTAGAGCAGTTTGAGGTTCCCAGCAAAACTGAGCAGAGTTCCCACATACTCCTTGCCCACACAGACAGCCTCTCTCACTATCACTATCATTGTACCAGAGTGATTTACCACAATGGATGAACCTACAATGACATGTCATTATTACCTAAAGTCCATAGGTGCCCCTTAGGACTCATTCTTGGTGGTGTAGAGTCTATTGGTTTAGACATTTGTATATGACATGATCTACCATTATAGTACCACAGAGAATAATTTTACTGCCCTAAAAATCTTTCATGCTCTGCCTATTTATCCTACTGTCTTCTCTAGCCACTGACCTTTTAATTATCTCCACAGTTTTGACCTTAAGAGCTCCTTTTTTGAGGGTAGTACATGGGGGTTGATGCCAGGGCCTTATACATACTTTGTAAGTACTCTACCACTGGTCTGCATCCACCAGTGCATTTTTTTGTTGTTGTTTCTAGTCAGGTGTCACTGAGTTACCCAGGCTGCCTCTGGCCTGGAACTCGAGATTCTCCTACCTCCATCTCTCAAGTCACTGGGATTACAGGCGTGCACCACTGCACTGGGCAAAAGCTACTTTTTAAGGTTAAGAAAAACCAGTGTTACAGCCATCACAGATGATTTCACTGCAGTGGCAAAGGGAAGGATTACTCACTATACAAATGTTGGAAGTTTTAGGAAGGGTGGGGCCCTATGGGAAGGCATGGTGTATGGGAAATGAGTTCTTCTAAAGCCAGGCTCCTTGGAGTTCCTTTGGAATTAACTTAGAAGCTGCATTTTAATTTTTTCTCCTTTCTCTGCTTCAGAACATGATGTCAATACAGGCCTAGCCACTCAAGGCCAGTGGACTCTTAAGTGAGGAGGTTATGTCTCAAGCAGCAAAGTGGGGAGCTATTTCTAATACAATATAGTACCTGCCTGTTTTTTTTTTTGTTGTTGTTTAGTGCTTATTTCTATAACTAAAAGAAACATTATAAGTAATAGTTTATAATATACAAAGTAAGTGTTCTCTCTGAGCTCCTCTGGCCCACAATATGAACATAGTGAACAACATATCTCACTTTAAGATTTTTTCAAAACCATATTATGCAATTTGCTTTTATCACTTAGTAATATATTCAGTATATTTCTGTTCTGGACATGTAAATACATCTGAATATTAAGTATTATAATAGCAGCATAGTAATAATAATGATAGCTAAGATAATTGTTAATATCTGTTGAACAAAAATGTGCTCACACTATGCTAAGCACTTCAAGTGGGTTATCTCATTCAATCTTAATAAAACACTTAAGTTTATTTTTACAAGTTTCATTTAACAGATAAAGAAACTGAAGATTAATAAGGCCAAATCATTTCCTAAATATCAGAGGGCTAAGAAGTTCTAGAGCAGAGATTTAAATTGAGACAGTTTAGTCAAGAGACCCTACTGTTAGCCATTACCTTGTATTACAAACTGGGTAAACCATAAATAATACCCAAATGATAAAAATGGAGCTTATCTTCAAATTCTCACTGCTGTAAATGTTTCAGTTAGATTAGGTAGACAGATAAATAGATAGATACAGATATAGATATATAGATATTTTTTGGTGGTGCTGGGGATAAAACTCAGGGCTTTGCATTTGCTAGCAAATGCTCCACCATTTGTTGTTGTTGTTGTTAAGTGCTGTCAAGTCATGTCTGACTCATAGGGACCCTCAAAGGGTTTTCAATGGCTGACTCTTTCAGGATTGCCTCGGGAGTGGATTGCCACATCCGTTTCCCATTTTTGTGGTGCTGGGAATCAAACTCGAGACCTCAGAAACTGCAGAGCAGCCCTCTACCAACTGAGCTAAATCCCAGCCCATTCCACCATTTAGCTAGCTATATCCCTAGCCATTAGTAAAAATTCTTGACTCTATTTCTTGGCACTCTTGTGGTAATATTTTTATAGAATAAATTTCAAGTAGTGGAAATGCTGGGTCAAAAGACATGGACATTTTTAGATTTAATTGCTAAGTTATCTTCAAAAAGCAGATGTATTTGTATATTCAGTTGACAACTCACCTCTAATAAACACTAATTTAACTCCCAAGAACAAAAGAGTATATGAGAATGCCTATTTTCCCACACCCACAGAAGCACTGGATATCAATCTTTGCTCACTGATAGGTGAAAAATGAAGTTTTAATTTTTGTCTCTGATTATTAGGCATTGATCAACAAAAATTTTCATATATTTATTGCTGTTTAGATTTCTCCTTCCAAATACATTACTCGTATCCTTTGCTAATGTTTTTACTGAGTTGTTCATGTTCCTTGTGACTTCAAAAGAATTCCTTGTCATTATGCATTACAAGTCTTTGCCCTACTTTTTAAAAATTTGTTCATGGCAGCTTTGCCAAATTTAAGTTTATAAATTTGTGTAATTGAATGTGAACTTAGGTAACTTTACAAGGAAAACAAAAACTTCTTTTTACAACACTCCAAATTCTAATGTGTTTCAACATATATACATACATACATAGTTACAACAAATACAAATATTGTATTCTCTATTTATTACTTAATATTTTTGTACATATTCTCATGTAATAGTCAACATGCCTAAAATATTACAATGTATTCCATTATGTTGACAGGTTTATGGTCTGAATATTATTTACTTACTTAAAATTAGTATTTATTCATAAGATGAATCAATCACAGGCTGAGTGTGTAGCTCAGTGATAGAGCACTTGTCCAGCACGCACAAAGGCCTGGGTTTGATCCCCAGCACCACCGCCAAAAAGAAAGAAAGAAAAAAATAAGTCCTATCAGACTTTATGGTTATTGTTTGGATTTTTACAATCAAAATGGTGGAAACCCATGACACATGCCTGTAATTCCCAGTTACTTGGAGGGCTGAGGCAGGAAGACTGCAAGTTCAAGGCCACAGGTAGCCTGTGCAACTTTTGAGACTCTGTCTCAAAAAACTAAAAAGGGGTTGGGGATGCAGCTTAGTGGTAGAGCACTTGCCTAGCATGTATGAGGTCCTAACCCACCAGTGCTACATATAAATGAATGAATGAATCAATGAATGAATGAGGGGTCCTAAGCCTAAACTGTAGGATGAACTAGAAGAGCAGCTTAACAAATGGACTGGAAGGTTCAGTGGAAAACTTGAAAACTTTTATTAACCACAGGCAATGCTTCCAATAACATGCAGAATTTCACCCAGTACCTGCTATTGTTGTTGTTGTTAGGTGCCGTCGAGTCGGTATCCGACTCATAGCGACCCTCTGTACAACAGGGGAAACACTATTATCAGTGCTTCTCTGCTGTTCATAGGGTTTTCAATGGCAGATTGATTTTTGGGAGGGGGTTGCCAGGTCCTTCTCCCAAGCCTATAGCTTCTGGTGTTCCCAGGCGGTCTCCCATCCAGGTACTAACCAGGCCCGACCCTGCTTAGCTTCAGAGATCTGACGGGAACGGATGCCACAGGGCTAGCGCTGCAGGCAGTACCTTCTGGGGCTCTGCAATTCCACAGAGTTAGAGGTGCAACCACTATTCTCGGGCCAAAGAAGATGTCATTTCCCTGAACAGTTGACACAACTGGTTAAAGATAATATTTAACTTTTATGGGGCTGGTGTGTTAGGGTTGAGTCTAGTGTTTCTTGATAAATTACTAAGATATGTGCCTAAGAATTCTCACTTTACTGTCATGCAAAGGCTAGCATATTCTTCTAGAGATCACCGAGATTTCTGTTCTTTTTCTCGTTACTGCACTTTGCCCTAACTGGGAAAACATATTCATTTTCTCTCCCTCCCCACTCCCTCTCTATTTTCCTAGTGCTACAGATGGAACCCAGGGCTTTGCAAGTGCTTTATGCATTCTGTCACTCAGCTACATACTAGCCCCATTTTGTGTTTAATTATATAGATTTGTCACACTCAAAAAAGTGACTTGTTGTCGTTAGGTGCTGTCAAGTCGGTATCCGACTCATAGCGACCCTCATAGGGTTTTCAATGGCTGTTTCGGGATTGCCTTGGGAGTGGATTACCAGTTCCTTCTCCCATTTTTGTGGTGCTGGGAATTGAACTCAGGTCTTCAGAGACTGCAGCACAGCGCTCTACCAACTGAGCTAAATCCCAGCCCAAAAAAGTGACTTACCATCTTAAAAAAATGAAGCTACTTCTAATAATGTAGTAAAGTTCTCTACAATTACTGTTTTGAGATATGGAAAGTTATTGCAGATGACCTTCATTTATAAAGACTGTTGTTGCTGGGTGCTGTCAAGTCGTGTCCAACTCATAGTGACCCTCATAGAGTTTTAATCCCCCATTCTTTTGGGATTGTTTTGGGAGTGGACTGCCACAACCTTCTCCCATTTTTGGGGAGCTAGGGATGGAACCTGAGTCCTCAGAAAGTGCAGAGCAGCACTCTACCAAAAGAGCTAAATCCCAGCCCTTACAAAGACTGTTGTTGTTAGGTGCCAACAAGTCGGTGTCTGACTCATAGCGGCCCTAGTACAATAGGGGAAATACAATTGTTAGTGCTTCTCTGCTATTCATAGGGTTTTCAATGGATGATTGGTTCTTGGGAGTGGGTTGCTGGGTCCTTCTCCCATTATAATGACTCGACATATTTTAATGTAAATTTGGCAGCTGAAGGGAGCAGATTTGCATGAATGTCCTTTAGCAATGTAGACAATCATTTTTGTTCTTTCAATGATTATGACTTTAAGGCTTTTTATAGTTAACAAATGATTATTTTTCTATTCTAAATAAAATAATCTGTTGACAATTTAGGGCTGGGATTTAGCTCAGTTGGTAGAGCGCTGCGCTGCAGTCTCTGAGGTCCCGAGTTCAATTCCCAGCACCCCAAAAATGGGAGAAGGACCTGGCAATCCACTCCCAAGGCAATCCCGAAACAGTCTGCCATTGAAAACCCTATGAGGGTCGCTATGAGTCGGATACCGACTCGAAGGCACCTAACAACAACAACAACAAGTTGACAATTTATTTCCTTCAAGACTAGAAAATGTGGGCCAGAACAAATAAATATGAATAAAATACTGAGGGTCAAACTTATAAATCTAATCACCTAAGTTCATATTCAGCTAAATAAACTTAATTAGATTAACAAGTTGGATTTCTTCTGTAATGTGATCTTTCCTCTATTTCTTTACAAAAATACATTTTTTCCCAAATTATAGTCCCTGGAGCACAAGCACTGGCAAGAACTTGGAAACGGTCAGCAATGCAAATCTAGACAAACAAAATCAGGAACTTGGGTTGAGGTCAGAGAATTTAACAATCATTTTAAGGGATTCCAAGGCACATTAAGGTTTGAAAATCAAGGCTGTAATGTATATTCTAAAAGGTTTAAATAACAATATACACTAGTTTTAGACTTTAAAAAAATTTACTTTTACATTTCAGAAAAGTAAAGTCTCAGTTAATCTACATAAAAGATTTAAGTCTACACCTACACCAAATCAAAAACATGAATTTTAGCCAGATGTAGTTGTTCTCACCTACAAATCCAGCACTCAGGAGCCTGAGGCATGATGATTACAAGTCTAAAGCTAGCCTTGGCTACATAGTAAGCTCCAGGACAGCTTGGACTACATAGTGAGACAGCTGCCCCAAAAACTGAAACAACAACATGAATTTTCATTATTCTGAAGTTTATATTTTCAGTTTCCTCTGATTTTAATATATTCCTGTAGTGTCAGTAGAAATGAAATGGAGACTGACTTCTGATAAAAATTATGACAAGTAAAAAGATTTTTACACATCAAAATTTTGCCAGAAAAAAACCCCCCAAAACCCTACAAATTATTGTAGTAGATATAGTGAAAGTAAACAATACAGGGTATGGTGGCACACACCTGTAATCCCAGCACTCAGAAAGCAGAGGCAGGAGGATGGAGATTTCAAGAACAGCCTAGGCTACATAGCAAGACCCTGTTCCCCCTCTCCAAAAAAAGAGAAACAAAATCAAACCAAAGGATTATGATACATAATAATCTATTGTCTCCACAAACTATAGAAAAATACTCAGTGAAATTATTGCTGTTCTTGTTGTTATGTGCCGTTGAGTCAGGTCTGGCTCATAGCAACCCTGTGTACAACAGATGAAACACTCCCTGACACTGTACCATGCCTGGCGCTATATCGGTGCTTCTCTGCTCTTCATAGGGTTTTCAATGGCTGATTGTGTTTTGGGAGTGGGCTGCCAGGTCCTTCTCCTAATGAAATGATTGTTATTGTTGTTAGGTGCTATCCAGTTGTGTCCAACTCATAGTGACCCTCATAGGGTTTTTAACAGCTGATTGTTTTGGGATTGCCTGGGAGTGGATTACCATGTCCTCCTCCCATTTTTGCGGTGCTGAGGACTGAACCCTGGACCTCAGTGGCTGCACAGTGGCACTCTACCAATTGAGCTAAATCTCAGCCCAATGAAATTATTAGAGCAACTTTAATACACAATCTATATGACCTTAGGAGACAAGTAACTTCAATTACTTCACGACTTGTAAACTTTGCCCCTTTTTAGCAATCATCAGTCAGATGATCATCTAGTCCTGAGTCTACAGATATAGTGAACCACCAGTACAAGCAAACGTGAAGCCCATGATAGCTTCCAGTTAGAGATGGAGGCTAAACTAATACATGGCAATAAAACTTCAATTGAATACCACCTCTAAGGAGGCAGGATGCAGAGGAAAAAAAAAAATAACATGGATTCTCAACTAGGCTCTTCTGACAGGTCAAGCTATCATTTGATAGTTGTTCTATATAAAATGCTAGATAAAAAGGTAGATTTGCCCCATGTGGTAAGAAGAGTACAAATATGACATGACAGCAAGAGTACTGACATGAGTTAGCTAAGGAAGCACACCCAGAAAACAGGGAGCCTGGAAAAGCCTTTACAGGAAAGCTAAAGTCCTTAAACAACTCTGACATGATTCTCTTAAATTGCACAAGCTGCCTTTAGTCTTGAACTTGTGATCCTCTTGCCTTCACCTCTCAAGTCACTGGGATTACAGGAGTGTTCCACCCTGCCTGGCTTTATGTCAGCCTTTTTTTTTTTCCAGTTCCTGAGGGGTTGAACCCAGGGCCTCAAGCTTGCATGCTTTGCAAGCACTGTACCACAGAGCTGCATCTCCAGCTCATGTATTTCACTTTATTTTGAAACAGGGTCCTGCTAAGTTACTCAGGCTGCCTCTGATTTCAAACTTGTGATCCTCCTGCTTCTGCCTCCTGAGCTGCTGGGATTACAGGTGTATGCCACCATGACCAGCCTCATTTCAGACTTTGATCTGCAGGACAAAACTTAAAACTTTTCTCTTGCTAACATGAGAAAAAGAATCCCCAAAGTCTTTTGTTCTTTTGCTTGGAGATTGGTATTGAACTGGTTTAGAGATACTAAGTGACCAATAAACTCTACACACAGCTCAAAAATATGATCATATTCCTACTTTCAGGGAATTTACTACCTAGATGTGGTCAACAAACATGGTAAAGTGAAAAATTTCAACAAGTGAGAAGATGCAAACAATGCAACACCATCTCTCATCTGACACTGATAGGAGTTGCACTGTTTTATATGGGTTAGCTTTCCAGATAAGCTAAGCTTACAGGGTAAATCTGAAAACTTTTAATACATTAATTTTGAGGAAAAGTTTCCATAACACATTATAAAGATTTTAAGCCTTTTTTATTAAGTTTTTTTTTTTTTTTTTTTTAGTGCTGGGAATTAACACTAAAGTCTTGCACATGCTAAGCGCACTCTCTCCCACAGAGCTACATTCTCAAGCCCCTCATTCTTTTAAAATGGACACCAATAGACATAACTGAAGTTCTCGCTGATGATGAAGGTATAATATGAGCTCTGATGCCTAGTAAGGGTGCTCTCAAAGACCCTATGCTATCAAACTTCTTTGGTTTCTTTTACACCAGTTGTTCTAACTCCTCTGTTACCCTACTGCCTGTTTGTGACTTCTCCTCACATTTAAAAAAAATTCCCTTTGTAAAGGTTTTTTGGTTAATTATAAGATAACTACAGAACATTTGTAAAACCCAAGGGGAAAATAATCAATATTATCCATTTTTTTTTCCAGTACATACGTAATGCAGTGATAAAACAGCTGAATAATAGCTGACTACACAGCAAGTTTTGGTAAAGTGCTTTAGCTCACCCTTTGTAATACGTATAAAGCTTTTTCCATACTTAGGTCTGCCAAAT
>VMDO01001635.1:176083-199105 GCA_007922755.1 Pedetes capensis | reverse complement strand
ATGCATACAAGTTTTACTACAAATTAGTCAAAAGGTTTCATACACTTTGTGAATTAATGAAAATGCAACCAAAAGTAATGTAACAGTTGCATAATGAAATAAGTAAATGCTGTATTACTCTGTACCCCACCAACATTTATCAATAAAGAGAAAAAAAGGAAAAGAAGATTATGAATTTAATCTATGAGAAGACAATAACTTCTTGTTAAGTAATGATTACAAGTTGTGCAACATGAACTAAGAGTGTTTTTAAAGCATAAATGCTTTGATCTAAGGAAAAAATAACTCCTGAAAAGCAGAAACATTAGTGACCCTGCGGAAGTAGTGCTTTAAACTTCTAATAGCTTCTATTTAAAATAGAATGCTATTCAGAGCAAGTTAACATGCACCTGAGTTATACACTATAAAACACATTTCTTACTAGATATTGAGGACTAAATGGACTGTCTTAATGATCAGAAAATGTACCTGAAAGGCAATGAGTTTTAATTTGCTTTTAAACTTCCAGACATTATGACATTTTTGAAGATAGAGTTCCTTCAGGACTTACTGTAGACAACCACAGTCTGTTATCTCAATGTGAAGAGAGTTACAGGATATTTTTAAATTCAAGAAGCAGTTTGTCAAATTGCATTTCTGATTCTTAGCAGGAAAATATCCATGGGGGGAAGGGTTAAAAGTGTATTTGGGGATTGAACACTTGAAAGAAAAGCTAAAACTCCTTGAAGATCATTGTTGAGGTAAGTGTGTCTGTTGTTCTTAACTAGCTAGCATCTTTTCTTACTAGCTGTCTTACTGAGAACTGACAGGTGCTAGTTTCTTTAAGGTATGTATTTGGTTATCAGAAGAATTCTAATGTTCAAGCAAATGGCATCCATCCACTTGGCCAGAAGGTCACCCATGTGGCCTCTCTGCTCATGGACAGGCTTTGTGAGGAGCCTTCCGAGAAAGAGACAGAAGTTTGGGTGATAGGAGGTTTTTTGCTCCAGAGGGTCTTTTCTTTGGATTCTCCCCAGGCTTTCCTCTATTCTCCAGAGTGTTCCCAGGCACTTTCCAATGCTGGTTTTTGTGATGTGGAAGTAGAGAGATCACTGCCCTTGGTCAGCAGGAGTAACTTGTGGCGCTCACACTGGGCTCCCTTGCGCGATCACAGGAGATTCTAAATATGCAGCATGGATCCATTTTCAAGTGAGATGTGAAGATACTTGGAGTAATACTCAAGTCACTTTGGGGAATGTTTTATTGGAAACATATTGTCTTCTGTTTGATAATACTCTGTTGTCTGCAATAAATGCCAGCTATGAAGGAGACACTGTTATCGTTTGTCCTGGCCATCCTGTGGCACATGGCACACTGTCCACTGCTGAGTCCATTGAGTTGAAAGGTGATATGGAAGCCCACACAACCAAACTCTGGTGTGTTTAAGTAGACAGCATGTTGTGTTTAAGTAGATAGTACACCACTGATGTTGAGGCTCCAATAGTGTGATTTCAAGTCATTTGATTTCAAATGAGTTGCCCTGGAACATGAAGGGTATTTAAATTTTACAGGTTTAGACCCAGTGTTTGAGTAACTTGACACTTAAGCCTTTGCAGCGATGTGTGTGGCTGGAAGATGTTTACAGGCATGTTCAAAACAGACCATTAGGAAGAAGTGTACTTTCCAGACAGGTGGTTTATCGAGAGGAAATCTAATTTCTAGAAGAGAAAAATATCCAAGCCATATATTCTTTGTGCGAATATATTATTTTTGTTTTTGTGAGTTTTTTCCTCTTATCTCACATATGTTGTAAGTATCCTGGCATGTAGTCTTTTTGGGGGTCCTCTTCTGAAAGTCCTTCCCTATGCCTGTCTTGAAGTGTTTTCCAAATGTTATTTTCTAGCAGTTTCAAAGTTTTAGGCTTTACATTAAGGTCTTTGATCTACTTTGAATTGATTTTTATACAAGGTGAGAGAGAGGATCTAGTTTCAGTCTTCTGCATGAGGATATCCCTTTGTCAAATATCAGACAGCTGTAGCTGCATAGATTTATATCTGGATCTTCTGTTCCATTCTTCTGTATGTCTGTTTTTGTGTCAGTACAATGCAGTTTTTTTTTTTACTATAGCTTTGTGGTATAATTTGAAATCAGGAATTGTGATGCCCCTGCAATGTTCTTTCTGCTCAGGATCACTTTAGCAATTCAAGGTCTTTCATGCTTCCAAATGAATTTTTGGATTGTTTTCTCTATTTCTGTGAAGAATGTCATTGGGATTTTGATGGGGATTACATTAAACCTGTAGATTTCTTTCAGTAATAAAGCCATTTTCACAATATTAATTCTTCCAATCCATGAGCCTGGGAGATCTTTCCATCTTCTGGTGTCTTCTTCAATCACTCTCTTTAGTGTTTTAAAGTTTTCATTGTAGAAGTCTTTACCTTCTTGGTTAGGCCTATTACCAAGTATTTTATTTGTTTTAAAGCTATTGTGAATGGGATAATTTTCCTGGTTTCTTTCTCTGCCTGGTCATTGCTGGTATAAAGAAAAGCTACTGATTTTTGTATGTTAATTTTACATCCTGCTACTTTGCCAAAAGTGTTTATCATATCTAAGATTTTTCTGATGGATTCTTTTGGGTCTTTTAAGTATAGGAGCATATCATCTGCAAATAGAGATAATTTTACTTCTTCCTTTCCTATTTGGATCCTTTTCATTTCTTTCTCTTATCTTATTACTGTGGTTAATAGTTCAATTACTACAATGAATAGCAGTGGAGACAGTGGACACCCTTGTCTTGGTCCTGATTTTAGGGGAAATGCTTTCAGTTTTTCCTCATTTAGTATGATGTTGGCAGTGGGATTTTCATATATTGCCTTTATTATGTTGAGGAGGGCTGGGATTTAGCTCAGTTGATAGAGTGCTGCGCTGCAGTCTCTGAGGTCCCGAGTTCAATTTCCAGCACCGCAAAAATGGGAGAAAGACCTGGCAATCCAATCCCAAGGCAATCCCGAAACAGTCAGCCATTGAAAACCCTATGAGGGTCGCTATGAGTCGGATACCGACTCCACAGCACCTAACAACAACAACATGTTGAGGTATGTTCCTTCAGTTCCTAGTTTCCTCAAGGCTTTTTGTCAGATAAGGATGTTGGACTTTGTGAAAGGCCTTTTCTGCATCTACGTATAGGAACATGGGTTTTACGTTTCCAAATCTATTTATATGTCTTATTAAGTTTATTGTCTTGCATATGTTGAACCAGCCTTGCACCCCTGGGATGAAACCAACTTGATCATAATATATGATCTTTTAAATATGTTGTTGAAGTCAATTTGCAACTATTATATTAATGAGTTTTGCATCTAAGTCCATTAGGGATATTGATCTATAGTTTTTCTTTTTTGATGTATCCTTCTCTGGTTTTGCTATCAGGGTAATACTGGCCTCATAGAATGACTGTGGTAGTGTTCCTTCTATTTGTATTTTGTGGAATAATTTGAGGAGCACTGGTGTTAATTCTTCTTTAAAAGTTTTATAGAATTCAATAATGAATCCATCCATCTCAACTTTTCTTTGTTGTTATTGTTAGGTGCCCTCAAGTTGTGTCTGATTCACAGCAATCCTCATAGGGTTTTGGATGACTGATTGTTTCGGGATTGCCCCTAGAGTGGATTGCCACATCCTTCTTCCATTTTTGTCGTGCTGAGAATCGAACCCAGGACCTCAGAGACTGCAGAGCAGTGTTCTATCAACTGAGCTAAATCCCAGCCCCTTTCTTTGTTGGGAGACTTTTTATTACTGTTTGGATCTCACTGCTCATTATGTTGATGATGATGTTGTTGTTGTTGTTGTTGTTGTTGTTGTTAGGTGCTGTTGAGTCGTTTCTGACTCATAGCAACCCTCATAGGGTTTTCAGTTGTTGATTTTTTCAAGATAGGCTTGGGAGTGGATTGTCATGTCCTTCTCCCATGTCTGTGGTGCTGGAAATCAAACCTGAGACTTCAGAGACTGCAGAGCAATGCTTTCCCAACTGAGTTAAATCCCAGCCCTTCTGCTCTTTATAGGTCTGTTTAATTATTTATAGCCTCATGACTTAATTTTAGCAGGTCATATATGTCTATGAGTTTATCCATCTCATCTAAGTTTTCCAGTTTTGGGGAGTATAATTTTTCAAATTATTCCCTAATGATTCTCTGGATTTCATTGGAATTGGAATCTGTTGTAATGTTCCCTTTTTTCATCTCTAATTTCCCTGATTTGAGTCTTCTCTTTCTTTCCTTTCATTAGTTTTACTAAGTTTTGTCAATCTTATTTATCTTTTGAAAGAATCAGCTCTCATTTTATCAATTCTTTGTATTGTTCTTTTAGTCTTCATTACATTGCTTTCTACTCTGATCTTTATTATTTCTTTCCATCTACTGGTTTTGGGTTATGCTTGCTCTTCTTTTTCTAAGAGCTTGAGGTGCATCATTAAGTTATTTGTTTGAGCTTGCTCTAATTTTTTAATGTAGGCACTCACAGCTATAAATTTCACTCTTAACACTGCTTTTGCTGGATCCCAAATGTTCTGGTGGGTTGTATTTTCATTTTCATTTGATTCTAGGAATTTTTAAATTTCCTATTTGATTTCTTCAAGTACCCTTTGTCATTTAAGAGAGTATTGTTCATTTTCCATGTATCTCTATAGTATCTGCAATTTCTTTTGCTGTTCATTTCTAGTTTTATTCCATTATGGTCTGATAAGATACATGAAATCATTTCTATTTTTCTGTGTTTTTTAGGACTTGATTTATGGCCTAAAACGTGATCTATTTTAGAGAATGTTCCATGGGCTACAGAGAAGAATTTGTATTCTGTATCCTTTGGGTGGAATACTCTGTATATGTCTGTTAGGTCCATTTGATCTATTTTGGTGTTTAACTCTGAAGTTTCTGTGTTGATTTTTTGTCTGGGTGTTCTCTCTATTGATGAGAGTGAGGTATTGAAGTCACCCACTATTATTATGTCTGGACCTATCTGTCCCTTTAAGTCTAGTAATGTATTTTTAATGAAGTTGAGTGCACCAATGCTCAGCGTATATATATTTACAATTGTTTACCTTCTTGGCCAGTTGTTCCTTTTATCAATATATAGTGACCTTCTTTGTCTCTTCAAACGAGTTTTAACTTTAAGTTTACTTTGTCTGATATAAGGGTGGTTACTCCTCCTTTTTTGGCTTCTAATTGCTTGCTATATCAATTTCTTTCCTCTCACTTTCAATCTGTGGGTGTCCTTGCCAGTGAGATGTGTTTATTGCCGACAACAAATGGTTGGATCTTGTTTTATAATCTGGTTAACTAATCTATGTCTTTTAATTGGAGAGTTAAGACCATTTATATTTAAGGTTATTATTGAGAAAATTTTGCTTGTTGTTGGGTTAGGTGTCTCCCTGGTTGGTTTATAAGCCATTCTTTTCATTCTCCCTTATTTATATTCTGAATTTACTGGGTGTTTATAGTTAGACATAATTAATTCTTTCCTAGTTCTCTTTAGTTTTTCCGTCCTTCCCATGGAATTTATTTTCCTGTGCTCTCATAGTGAAAACTTTCTTCCTTCTTTGTGTGTAGGATCCCTTTAAGTATCTTCTGCAGTGCTGCTTTGGTTGATAGGTATTGCTTTAGCATGTGATTGGCATGGAATGTCTTTATTTTTCCATCCATTTTAAGTAACAACTTTTCTGGGCATAATAATCTTAGTTAATAATTATTTATCTTCAGAACTTGAAGTACATCTTTCCACCCTTTCATAGAATTTAGGGTTTGTGCTGAGAGGTCTGATATAATTCTGATGGATTTTCCTTTGTAAGTGAGTTGTTGTCTTTCTCTTGCAGCTTTTAATATTGTTTATTTGTTCTGTAATCTTGGCATTTTAATTATTATATGTCATGGGGATGTTCTTTTCTGGTCATGTCTGTTTGGTGTTCTAAATGCCTCTTGTGGTTGGATGTCCATTTCTTTCCCCAGGTTTGGAAATTTTCTGCTATAATTTCACTAGATAAATTTTCTGTGCCTTTAGTTTTCATCTTAGCTCCTTTTTCTACACCATGGATTCTTAGGTTTGGTTGCCTGATCATGTCCCAAAGTTCTTGGAAATTTTGGTTATGTTCTTTTAATTGTTTTTCTTTGCTAATATCTGAACATAGTATTTCCTCAACCTTATCTTCCATCCCTGATATTCTACCTTCTATTTCATCTGTTCTACTGGTGATGCTTTCCATTGTGTTTTTTATTTGGTTTATTGAGTTCCTCATTTCCAACATTTCTATTTGTTTTTTTTTTCAAAATTTCAATTTCCTTGCTGAATTTCTAATCCATTCTGCTGACTTTGTCTTCTATATTGTTAACTTTCTCACCAAAGTCCTATATTGGTTTTCTTACTTTGTTCATTTGCTTGTTTGTGTCCTCTTTGAAGTCATTTATCATTTTTATAAGTAAACTTTTAAATTATTTGTCTGACATTTCCACTGTTTCAGTATCTTTGGATTCACTGGTTAAGGAATTATGGTCTTTTGGAGGAGATAAGTTGCCTTGCTTTTTCATATTTCCTGTGGTTCTGATTTGTGATTTGTACATCTGTAGGGATGGATATCACTTCCTGTTTTATTTGGGGACCTTGACAGTGAATGCTTTTTTCCTTGAGATCGCATCTCCAGTGCCAGTCCCAGAGAGGAAGACAAACCACTATAACAGTTATAATATCCAAGTAGACCAGATCTAGAACTATATTTAAAATTGTTTAATGCCAACTGCTGAACCACCAATGCCCATATAACACATAATGGCAATAATTATATTGAACAATCTATGAGGTTACAAAATACCTAGGTCGAATGTATAAATATTATTTGCCTGAAGTATGAATGGAGGGCAGGAAAAGAGGAGACAGGAGCATGCCTCAAACATGAAATAAAAGAAAGGAAAAAGACAGCCTAGAAAAGAGATGAATATTAGAGGGAGAGAAAAGAGCTAAAGATAAAAAGAAATGATTGTACAATAAATAAATGATATATAAACAGAATTAGATAAAGATAAACAGAGCAATAAGAAGTGATCCAAAAAGATTTAAAATATAGTAAATAGAAAAAGAGGAATACAGAAAAAGGCAGGAAGGCTTAAAAAGATAGAAAATAGCTAAAGGAGAAAAAAGATAGAGATTACATTAGAAAAAAGGGAATTGAGGAAAGGAACATTAACAATGAAAACTTGGTAAATAAAAATTAAAAGCAAACAAAACAAACAAAAAGTGGACACCAAGTTACTCCCCTAAATCTCTACTCTCTCTGGGAGCTGAAGCAGGAGGATCTTGAGACTCAGGCCAGAGGCAGCCTGTGCAAATCAATGTGATCCTTTCTCCAGTCAAGAATTTTTAAAAGGCTGGGGATATTACATCATGGCACTGCAGTTACCCCCTGTACAGCAGGAAGGAAAAAAAGATCTCACAAACGCATGCACGCATGTGCACACATGCACACGCACACATGCACACACAAACCCCACACAGATTAAGAAAAAAAGAAAAAAAGAAAAAGTACTGGAAGAGCTTTGTTCTGTGGCCTCTAATGTTGGAGTCTGTTAGGTGGAGGTGGTAGTCAATTAAGAATGGAATCTTTTTATCTGACCATGGCTCAGTGTTGACCTCTCTGTAGTTCCCCTCAGGAGCCAGAATCCTCTCCTCTCCCAGGGTGTGGGGCTTGCTCCTGAGCAACTTTCCTAATCCTCTTTCTGGCTTAACCTCTCAGCATGTCAGCCTCTCCTGCAAACTTATAGCACACTGGGGTTGTGGCAGGTAAGTCCCAGGCTCTCCACAGGTTATAATTCTTTGTTTTCAGGTCCTCTGGGGAGCTCAGTCTCACACAATAGGTTCCCTCTCAAGACAGCACAAGTTAAAAGCCCTCTGAGACATGGACTGCAGGAAAGAGTCACTCATCCAATATTGAACCCCTCAGATAGGGAAAGCCCCTGTCTCAGCACATCCCTGGAAGAGTTCAAGGGCTTCAAGAACTGTGGGCTTGTCCTGTGGGACTGAAAGTCTGATGACCAGAACTGTCTGGCTTACCCTTTGGATGAGGGCTTCCTACCCCTCCCACACTGGAAGCAACAGCTGGAGATGTGTCCTAATCAGTCATTCTCGCTGTTCAGCTCCATTCTGCTACCTGGGACCAACCAACAGTCTCCTTTGTAGTTTCTGTGCTTCTCCAGACCTTCTTTCTATGGAAAAGACTCCATTCTTTCCTGTTCTAAGTCATTGTTTTACCACATCACGCAGAGGCTGCCTTCAATCCACCATCTTAAACCAGAAATCTTTTTGTTTCTTTTAAATTGAATTTATTTTTGTGAATTGTTACCAAACTGGTACCAAATTCTTTAATTTTTTAAAAACTTACTGATCACAAGTGCTATGCTTTGTATTCCAGTCAAAGTATACTTTGGAGAACATTAATGTTGGAAGATTCTATTAAAAATAACTTTTTGAAGTTGGGCTTGGTGGGACACACCTGTGATCCCAGCACTCAGGGGGCTGAGGCAGGAGAATTTAGTTTGAGGCTAATCTGAGCTACTTAGTAAGACTCTGTCTCAAAAATAAATATATAAATAACTTTTAAGAGTTATAATATTACTGTTCACCTACTGAGGTTTATAAATTTAGCTTATTTTACAATCATCTATCTCAGGCCCATATATTTATGTGTCAAGCTTAGATGCACCTGTTCAACTATTTACAAGAATAACTTCAAGTTGGCAGTAAAGATTGTAAAGTAAAAAATCATATATCATTTTGGGACTTGTGCAGCTGTTCACAAACTGTGTAAGCTATGTTCTTTGTCTCGTCAAAATTTCTTAATGGAAGCAAGACTTGGAATTTAATCTCCTGCTGTTTGCGAGTGCATCCTCTTACCCCTTTTTTGTTTTATGTATGTAAGTTTTGTTCTTTCTCCTCTCCAATATTTGATTTATAATATTTGTATATATATAAATGACACATCTACAGGATAAATCACTGCGATAAAAACACTTTATTTTTCCACATAGTGAAAACAACGTTCATATTATAGATTGTATGGTAGATAAGAATTCTTCCCAGATTGGTGAAGAAATTATAATATAATTGCCAGATGTCATAAATAACCATAAAGAATTTTGATAGTTAAATGTAATAGTGACTATAAATTTACTAACATGGTGTTTCTGAGAATTGGGGAATTACATGGTATTTCTAGTGTGAATACATGGAGTACTGGTTTATGGCTAAGATTAAAGATTACCTGATAGTGATCTGTAGGTAAAATTTGTAACAGACATATATAGTGAGTACCTACTATGTTAGGGGTATTCAAAATGCTAACAATTGAGATTTTCTTTCTTGTTTAGAAAATCTATTCAGTTATGTGATGGTTTTATATTTTTAAGTCCTATGGATCCACAATTTGTACAATAATCTCAGTTTTCTCTTCAACATGCAGTTCTTTTATATTTTTTATATTTCTGAAGGTAAAAAAACAGTAGTTACTATAGAAGTAAGTAAAGTACAGGTAGTCATGTATAGATAATTGGAATTAAAACACTCATAACCCTGTCATCCAGGGTTCAACCATAGCATTCTTGTGAATGGAGTCCTCAGGCATTCTCTGATGCCTGAGAGGCTTGTCTGTGTTCCTTGAGTGGCTATGCCTTCTTAATGCAATTACTACTTCCATATATTCAAGTTGCCTGTGTGGTTCTGTTATAAGATGATAGGCAATTTCTCTACTTTTTCTGATATTCCAGTTTTTTTGTACACTCATTCAGAGACTTGGTTGCCTTGCATTATTTGTTTGAATAAGAGTTAGCTGATCATGACATCTGTTAGTTGGCAGGCATGTGTAGTCCCAACTATGGTGAAGGTTAAGGTGGGAGGATAGTTTAGATCAAGAATTCAAGGCTAGTCTGGGCAATATAGTCAGAACTTGTCTCAAAAAAGTGGGGAACTTACAGAGATCTAATATTTTTAATGCCTACAGCCATACCACTATGGCAACTGATTGCATCAGATCTTGGAAGCTAAGCAGGGTAGGGCCTGGTTAGTACTTGGGTGGGAGACTGCCTGGGAACACCAGGTGCTATAGGCTTAGGGAAAGTATCCAGAAACTCACTCCAAAAACAATCAGCCATTGAAAACCCTATGAATAGGAAAAGAGCACTAACAATAATATTTTGCCTGTTGTACGTAGGGTCACTGTGAGTTGGACACTGACTTGATGACACCTAACAATAACAACAACAATAGCAATATTTTTAATTGGTTAAAAAAGTACACCAGTTTTTCTACAAGTAGCTAAAGCTATTTGAAGTCAATTTGTCAGATTTCAAATCAGTCTGTTTAACAAAACATTAAAGTTAGATAATGTTGAGGAATGCCATGTTTATTCAAATATACTTTATTTTAAAGTCATAGAATCTGAGATTTAGAAAAATACTTGTCATCAGGTGCTGTTGAATTGGGATCAACTCATAGTGACCCTCAAGGGTTTTCAATGGCTGATTGTTTTGGGATTATTTTGGGGAGTGGATTGGAGGTCCATCTCCCATTTTTGCAGTGTTAGGGATCAAACTCCAGGCCTCAGAGAGTGCAGAATAATACTGTACTAACTGAGCTAAACCCCAGCCCTAGAAAAATACTTAGAAGGGCTGAATAACTTAAATCCTTTTGACCTAGCTGTGAGTCCTAAGAATAACTTATTTTTAGCAATTTTATAAATGGATTTAATACTGAGCTGCTCTAAGGTGGTTCACAGTTTAGTTTTCCTGATATGGGAACAACTGGGGATAGGTTATTGTTAAACTTGAATACCTTAGCTTCCCTCACATGTCTGTGAGTTTGCCATACTGTGGGAGCTTGCATGTTGCTGTGATGCTGAAAGCTATGCCATCAGTATCTCAAATACCATCAGGGTCACCCATGGTGGGCAGGTTTCAGCTGAGCTTCCAGAATAAGACAGACTAGGGAGAAGGACCTGGCTAACCCACGCCTGAAACAATTAGCTGTTGAAAAACCTATGAATATCAGAGAAACACTGTCAGATATAGTGCCAGAAAATGAGCCCCTCCAGGTCAGAAGTTTTTCCAAAGATTACTGTGGAAAAGATGCCTCCTCAAAGTAGAGTTGACCTTAATGATGGGAATGGAGTAAAGCCCCAGGGACCTCCATTTGATGTGGCATGACTCAAAATGGGAAATAACAACTGTAAATATCCTTTAATTATTGGAATATAGAATGTACATAGTATGAATCTAGGGAAATTAGAAATCATCAAAAGGGAAATGGAGTGCATACCCATCCACATTCTAGGCTTCATTGAGCTAAAATGGACTGCCATCGAGCATTTTGAATCATACAGTCATATGGTATACTATGCCAGGAATGACAGATTAAAGAGAAATGAGGTTGCATTCACCATCAAAAAAGACACCTCAAGATCTGTCCTAAAGTACAATGCTGACAGTGATAGAATAATATCTATAGGCCTACTAGGAAAGTTAGTTAATATGATTATTATTCAAATTTATGTGCCCACAAAAAAGGTTAATGAAGTTAGGGAAGATTTTTACCAGCTTCTGCAATCTGAAATAAATCAAACACACAATCAGGATGTATCGATAATTACTGGTGACTGGAATGCAAAAGTTGGAAACAAAGAAGCCTAAGTAGTTAGAAGACACGGCGTTGGTGACAGAAATGATGCTGGAGACCACATGTAAGTATTTTATCAGACTAACGGCCTTTTCGGGGCTGGGATTTAGCTCAGTGGGTAGAGCGCTGCGCTGCAGTCTCTGAGGTCCTGAGTTCAATTCCCAGCACTGCAAAAATGGGAGAAGGGCCTGGCAATCCACTCCCAAGGCAATCCCGAAGCACTCAGCCATTGAAAACCCTCTGAGGGTCGCTACGAGTCGGATACCGACTTGACGGCACCTAACAACAACAACAACAAATGGCCTTTTCATTGCAAATACATTTTTTCACCAAAATGAGTGATGGCTATATACATGGAATTTACCAGATGGAACATACAGAAACCAAATTGATTACATTTGTGGAAAGAGATGATGGAAAGGTTTAATATCAAAAGTCAGAAAAAGACCAGGTGCTGATTGTGGATCAGACCATCAATTGCTCATATGCAGGTTCAAACTAAAACTGAAGAAAATTAGAACAAGTGTATAAGAACCAAGGTATGACCTTGAGTATATCCCACTTGAGTTCAGAGACCACCTTAAGAACAGATTTGATGCATTCGACACTAATGATCAAAGATCATAAGTTGTGGCATGGCATCAAAGACATCATTGATAAGGAAAGCAAAAGTTTATTTTAAAAGACAGGAAAAAAAGAAAAGACCAAATTAGATGCCAATAGAGACTCTGAATCCTGCCCTTGTATGTCAAACAGCTAAACTAAAAGGAAGATATGATGAACTTGAACTAAACAGAAGAATTCAAAGGGCAGCTTGAGAAGACAAAATCAAATATCATAATGACATGTGCAAGAGCTAGAGATAGCCAAAAAAGAAGAACATGCTCTATTTTCGTTAGGCTTAAGGAATTGAAGAAGAAATTCAAGCCTCAAATTGCAATAGTGAAGGATTCAACAGGGCAAAAATTAAACGATACAGGAAGCATCAAAAGGAGATGGAAGGAATGCAGAGTTGTTTTGCCAAAAAAAAAAAAAAAAATGATGACCATTTCAAGAGGTTGTATATCATCAGGAACCAATGGTACTGAAGGATGAAGTAGAAGCTGCCTTGAAGAAACTGGTAATACACAAGGCTCCAGGAATTGATGGAAAACCAATAGAAATGTTGCTATAAACAGATGCAGCACTGGAGATGCTCACTTATTTATGCCAAGAGATTTGGAAAACAGCTACCTGGCCAACTGCCAGGAAAAGATCTATATTTTTCCCTATTCCCAAGAAAGAAGATCCAACTGAACATAGAAATTATTGAAAAATATCAATACCACACACAAGTACAATTTTGCTAAAGATCATTCAAAAGTGAGTGCAACAATATATAGACAGGGAACTGCCAGAAAGTCAAGTGAGATTCAGAAGACGGCATGGAACCCGGGACATCATTGCTGATGTTAGATGGACATCAGCTGAAAATAGAGAAAACTAGAAAGATGTCTGTCTATGTTTTATCTACTATGCAAAGGCATTTGGCTGTGTGGATCATAACAAATTATGGCTAACATTGCAAAGAATGGGAATACCAGAGCATGTAATTGTACTCATGAGGAATCTGTATATGGACCAGGGAGTGATTGTTTGAACAGAACAAGGAAACACTGCCTAGTTATAGTAAAGAAAGGTGTGTGTCAGGGCTATATCCTTTCACCATACCTCTTCAATCTGTATACTAACCAAATAATCCAAATAGCTGGACTTTATGAAGAAAAATGTGGCATCATGATTGGAGGAAGACTCGTTAACAATCTGCATTATGCAGATGACACTATTCTGCTTGCTGAAAGTGAAGAGGATTTGCAACATTTACAGACTTCAGTATGGATTGCACCTCAACATCAACAAAACAAAAATCCTTACAACAGGGTCAGTAGGGAATTTCATGATAAATAGAGAAAAGATTGAGGTTGTCCAAAGTTTTACTTTACTTGGTTCTACAATTAACACCCATGGAAGTATCAGTGAAGAAATAAAGACACATTGCATTGGGAAAAGCTGTTACAGAAGACTTCTTCAAAGCATTGAAAAGTAAAAATGTCACACTGAAGACAAAGGTGTGCCTGGCTCATGCCATGGTGTTTTCAGTTGTATCATATGGTTGTGAAAGCTGGACATCGACTAAGGGAGACAGGAGAAGAACTGATGCTTTTTTAATTATGGTGCCAGAGACAAATATTGAATATAATGTGGACTGCCAAAAGAACCAAGAGATGCATCCTAGAAGTGCAACCAAAGTGTTCCTTGGAAGCAAGAATGACTAGACTGCATCTTACATATTTTGGACATGTTGCCAGGAGGGACAAATCCCTGGAGAAGTACATCATGTTTGGGAGAGTGGCAACTCAATGAAAAACAGAAGACCCTCAACTAGACAGATTAACACAATGTCTGCCACAATGGGCTTAAACGTTAGAAAGATTGCCTGGCACAGAATCAGTGTTTTGTTCTATCTTACATAGGGTCCCTATGATTCAGACCTGACTTGATGGCACCAAAAACAGCAGCTCTGGCTTAAGTAAAACAAAGCATATGGGGAGATAATTAGGTGTTATTTAAGTACAAATTGATTATGCTCAAATTATTATTTTAAATAATTTGAACTAAAGAAATGTATTCAAGGATTTTGGGTGGTGGACATTTCCCTTCATCTTCCTTACATGTCTTGCTTTCTTCCTTAAGAAATGGTCTCCCAAGTGATATTGTGATAGAAAAGGATGGAAAAAGAGACAATTTTGTGGATCACACAGATGTGTATTAAAATCTCAAGCATGAATTTGTTCAGCATGATGCTGTAGAAGGAATCTTACGTATCTGAATGTTTTGTATGTTAGTTATTCCAGAATTTGAAAAAAATCTTTATTTTCTATGAAAGATAGAATTTAAAGAAGTACTACTCTTGAGTATGCCTGCAGCCATAGCCCTATGACATCTGATGCCATCAGATCTTGGAAGCTAAGCAGGGTCAGGCCTGGTTAATACTTGGATGGGAGACTGCCTGGGTACACTAGATACTGTAGGCTTGGGAGATGGACCTGGCAACTCACTCCCAATCATTGAAAACCCTATGAATAGCAGAGAAGCACTAACAATAGTGTTTCATCTGTTGTACATAGGGTCACTATGGGTTGGATACCAACTTGATGGCACCTAACAACAACAACTCTTGAGTATATGCAAGTCCAGATAATTATTTATGTATATAAATACATATGATGAGTTAGGAAACTAACACCAAAGTGGAAAATAGTTCATTTTATTCTTGAAAACTCCTTGGTTTAATATTGATTTATATCCTATGAGGTTTTTTTTTTTAAACTTTCCAGTACTGTGGCCTGTGCTCTTTGCATTTAGTTTAGCACCAGAGTAAAGTAAGCTGGTCTCACACTTTTCTGTGTTTGGATGTAGTTCATCCACTAACATTCCTTTGTGGGAAGCTTGGTCATTGCTGTGTAGAGGTTGGGGAGCCTTTGACAAGTGAGGCTACCTAGGAGGACACAGGACTGACCCTCATGAGTGGATTAGTGCAGCTCATACATGGCTGGGCAAGTTCCCCTAAGTGGTTGTTATGAAAGTGAGCCTGGCCCCTTCCCACCCTCTCTCACATCCTTGCCAGTTCATGTGCCCCTCCTACGCACAAGCTGTCTTCCTTTCTGCTTCTCAGTATTCTGACACAGTGGGGGAACCTTTTTAGACATCATGCTTTTTGGACATTAAAGGCACCAGAATCATAAACCAAGTAAAACTCCTTTCTCTATACAGTATACACGGTAGGTATTCTGTTATAACAAATAAACAAACAACCATAACAACAAAAACAAAAATCTAAGGTTCATTGCCCTAGTATTTGTTTCCTAGGATCTCCATCCTGTCTTTGGGGGCCTTTTTCTTCTCCCTTCCAAGATACTCAACAGAGCTGCTATCTGATTATTTATGTACATATATATGGGTGTATGCATGCATATATTTTTTGTAATGAGGAAGGACTTTTTCATTTCTGAAGTAATGTCATCCTTTTTTATTTGAAAATGTTTTTATTTTCTTTTATTGCATATATCAATAGTACAAAATTATGAATTTCATTGTGATATTTCATACACATATATAACACACTTTGATCACATTTATCCATCTGATTCCTTCTCTTATCCTTCTTCTCCCTCATCTCTTTCCTCTTCTCAGATAGCCTCCTTTCTACTTTCATATTATTTTCTAGATTCCACATGAGAGAAAATATACAATATTGTCTTTCTTTGATTTTTTGAGACAAAAATCTTACTATGCAGTCTAGGTAAGGCTCAAACTCATGATCCCTCTGTGTCAGCTTCCCAAGTGGTAAGACTACAGGAATATGTCACCATGGCTGGCTGCAGTATTATCTTTCTGAAAGTGGCTTACTTTGCTTAACATGATGATTGTTCCACCTATTTTCCTGCAAATAACATGATTTCTTTCTGCTTTATGGTTGAATAACACTCCATGGTGTGTGTATACCATATTTTCTTTATCCATTTATCTGTCAATGGGCACCTAGGCTGATTCCTTAAGTTGGCTATTGTGAATAGTGCTGTGATAAGCATGGGTGTGCAGCTATGACTGTGTTATACTGACTTAGATTCCTTTGGGTACATGCTCAAAAGTGGGATATCTAGATCATACAGTGGTTCCATTTTTAGTTTTATGAGGAACTGCCATACTGATTTCTATATAGGGTGGACTGTAAAGATTCCTTTTCCCCTAGATCCTCTGTGGCTTCTTTTTACATTCAGGTATGATCCTTGATTTCTAGTTTCTTTTTTAAGAGTTCTTATCATAAAAGGATGTTGAATTATGTTAACAAGTTTTTGCTGTACCTATTAGGATGATCATGAGATTTTCATCCTTGACTATATTTATGTTCAGTGTTACGTTATAGATTTGTGTGTATTGAACTATCCTTGCATCCCTGGAATGAAACCAACCTCTTAGTAATGTACAATCCTTTTAATGTGTTGGTAAATTTAGTTTGCAAGTATTTTATTGAGAATTTTTATGTTTACATTCATCAAATTCCTAATTCTATTTATTTTTTTGTTGTTGTTGTTGCAACTTTATCTGGTTTTGGTATCAGGTTTGGTAGAATGAATTTAGAAGTGTTCTTTCCCTTTCTATTTTATCAGACAGTTTGAGGAACATTATTTTAGCTCTTCTTTAAAGGCCTTATAAAATTCAGCACAGAATCTTTCCTTTTATGGGTTTCTCTCTCTTTTTTTTTTCAGTACTGAGGAAGTTGAGAACAGGGCCTCACACATGCTAGATAAGTGCTCTACCACTGAGCTGCACCTTCAGCCGTGTGTGTGTGTGTGTGTGTGTGTGTGTGTGTGTGTATCTTTTTTTTTTTGGTGCTAGGGTGTTGAACCCAGGGCCTTACATACGCTACACAAGTGTTCCACCACAAAGATGCATCTCTAGTCTCTTTTTTAGTTTTTATTTTGAGATAGGTCTTATTAAGTTACACAGGCTGCCTCTAGCTTCAAATTCATGAGTTGCTGGGATTACAGGCATATGCCATGGCACCCAGCTATATTTTATTTTTCAGATAGGGTTTCACTAAATTATTCAAGCTGCCTCTGCCCTTGAACTTGTGATCTTCCTGCCTCAGCCTTCTAAATTGCTGAGATTACAGGTGTACAACATTCCCAACAACAGCGCACCCAGCTTCTCTTTGACAGGAGATGTTTTATTACTGCTTCAATCTTGTTGCTTGTTAGTGATCTTTAATATTGTTTATATCCTCTTGGTTCAATTTTGGTGGGGTTCAAATTTGGGTGGGTGTCTCTAGAAATTTTTGTATTTCTTTGAGATTTTCCAATTTACTGAAATGTAAATTTTCAAAATAACCTCTAATCATCCTCTAGATTTCAATGGTATCTGGTGCAATCTCTCTTTTTTATTTCTAATTTTATTAATTTGGGTCTTCTATTTTGTATAGCTTGGTCTAATGTGCTTTTCTTTTCTGAGAGCTGGCTGTTTCATTGATCCCTTGTATTGTTCTTTTAGTCTCTATTTTATTAATTTCAGTCCTGATTTACATTATTCCTTTCCCTCTACTAGTTTTGGGTTTGTTTTTTCCTGTTTTCCTAATCCCTTGAGATGCACAATTAGCTTATTTGAGATCTCTTGGATTTTTTAAATGTAGGCATCCTATAACTATAAACTTCCCTCCTAGAACTACCTTTACTACATTTCACAGATTCTGATATTTTGTACTTTCATTTTCACTTGATTGGAGGATTTTAAAAATTTCTCCTGGGATTTCTTCAGTGACCCACTGTCCATTCAAACATGCATTGTTGCTGTGGTTTCTGTTGCAGTTGATTTGTAAGTTCACACCATTATCATCTAATAAGATGCAAAAGTTCTGTGAGCTGCTGAAAAGAATGTATTCTGTAGTTCTTGGTTGGAAAATTCTGTAGATAGATGCTAAATCCATTTGATTTAGAGTATAGTTTATGTGTGGGTTGTTTTTGAAAGTGATAAATGATCAATATCTTGTTGGAAATGGAGCAAATGGAAATGTTGCTTCCAAATACATAATAAAAGTTATGCATAAAACACTTTTTTTTTTTTGCAGTAACGGGAGTTGAACCCAGGACCTCTCACTTGCATGCTTTGCAAGTGCTGTACCACTGAGCTGCGCCCTCAGCCCATTCTTTTTTTTTTTTATGTCTGAGACACAGTCTCACTAAATTACATAGACTGCCTCTGCTCTCTAACTTGTGATCCTTGTGCCTCCACCTCCTGAGTCGCTGGGATTACAGGCATGTGTCACGGTGCCCAGCTCCACTTTATCTTTGTGGTTTACATTTATACTGTGTTAAGGGCTAAGAAGTAATTGTGATAGACCTTTTGTGGTCTTGCCTTTACCTCAAATTGTATCTTATAGGATGCTGGCTTAGAGATATTCTAGGAGTAAGTCTCCCCTGAGTGACTGTGGGATCCATCACTGCAAAGATGGGATCCTCATTAAGGGGATCATGGGCTAAAATACATTCTTTCCAGAGGTTAGAATATTTTCACCTACAAAATTGTGTTTTATTAAATTCCCTTGTTGGGTTCTGTTTTTCTCATTTTTGAAAAGCATAAACAATATATAAAATTTAGTAATACTGGTAGTTGATGACTGGAAGTATGTTGTGGGAATGCTTTGCTGTCTTTAGATCTGCAGAACTGAGAGGAATTCTGTGTTATTCACAGCTCAGAGCAACCATGTTTGAAGCAACCTAGTTTTTTTACTTTATTTTCAGAATAGTATAAAAAGGTTAGAAGATTTTTAAAGCAGGAAAAAGAACATTTGTTTTCTACATCACATGACTGCTTAGAAGAGCATTATGGCAACTCTAATTTATCTGTTGTAAATAATATCATATATAATAGTGCAGAAGGTTATGGCATTGTTTTAGTAAAACTTACAATTTTGTTTGACCTGCAAGAAAGTGCCCAAGATGAAATTGAAGGTATCCTGTATTTAGTGGCTTTTATATAAAAGCCAAATCTAATTAACTTTTTGTAGCACTAAATTCTGATTCGGAACTGAGTCTTCCTCCTCTCTACAAAAATATTCCTAGAATATGCTTGGGCATGGAGTTACAAGAGCTAGGTAAAATGATAACACTATCAAATCTCAGAACAAAAGGAAGTTTCAAGGTCAGATAGTTCACCTGTTCATTCAGAACCTTGATAACGTGGTTCTGTGGTCCTGCGGTTCCCTTGTCTTTGGCTTTCTATAAATTTGTGGAATAAGTATGAGAATATGATAGCAATGGTGGCTGCTGCTGGCATGTGTTAAGGATACAGGCACTGAAATGAATACACCATGTCAAAGGCTGCATTGGCTGGAGGGGATAGTGGAATTTGTCTCTATTTTTCTGTGGTAGAAGTAGATGTCTTCCTGTCAAATGTGAGCTAGCTCAATGGAAATTCATGAACTTTAAGCCATGTTACAGATCACTATTAAATCCCAATCATACAAAAGGATTAAGCATGGATGTGGGGATGGAAAGTTTAAGGCAGTTTAAAGCAGAGCAGTCCTTGCCATCCGCCAGGACCCACTCACTTATGTTTCTAGAATCTCTCCTGTCTTTGCGGTTCTCTCAGGGTGAGAAGGACGACAGGACTCTTCTCGGAAAGCTCTGGTGGAAGAATCTGCTTCTAGACTGACTCATGGTATTCACTGGCCAAATCCTTGCCTGTGGGCTATAGGTCAGGGATCTGTTTCCTTACTGACTGTTGTCTAGGATTACACTCAGGTCCTTTTCCTATGGCCTCAAGCACCTGAGCATCAGAGAAGCTCCCTGATGGCAAGTCTCTCATGCTTCAAATCTGACTTCCTCCTCTGTGACCAGTTGAAAACTGAACTGTAACCTTAATTACATTGCATAAGTACAGGACAAAATCCTTTTGCTTTTTAATGATCATGAAAATACCACCAGGGGCCAGGGATCATGGGGTCAGTCTCGAATCTGCAGCTGGATTGGGAGTTTATTTAAGAAAAATATCACAGTCTTATTAATATTTGTATTCTACCTCCTGCTGTAGAGCTTGTTGTTGTTAGGTGCTGTCGAGTCAGGTCCAACTCATAACGACCCTCATCGGGTTTTAGGTGGCTGATTGTTTCGGGATTGCATCAGGAGTGGATTGCCATGTCCTTCTCCCATTTTTTTGTGGTGCTGGGAATCAAACCCAGGACCTTAGAGACTGCAGAGCAGCACTCTACCAATTGAACTAAATCCCAGCCCACTGTACAGCTTAACAGGTAGTAAAACTCCAGGAGATGCCTCGTAAGTGAATGAGATTCTAAGATGTAGAGGGTAAACAAAGCATTCAAAATTGGCCATCATACATGAGGGTCAGGAGATCCGGCCACGATGATGAGCAAGACAGGGCTCAGGGAGGTTCTTAGGGAAAAAAACTTGATGTCCAGTCACACATAGCAAGAAGGCTTGGCAGGAAAAATTGAAAGCTCTAACAGACTGTGTAGAAATATGTATGTTTTAGTTGTATTAGCCTGTACATTCAGCTTCATTTGTTATTTACACACACACACACACACACACACACACACACACGTTTCTTCAGAAAATAAAGCACTTAAAATTCACAAATTCATACAAATAGGCCTGGTGGAGCACTTGCCTAGCATACCTGAGGCCATGGCTTTGATATCTGGCACTGGAAAAAAAAGTTTTCAGCCAAGTGGAGAGAGGCCAATGCAGCTGAAAGAGCAGATTAAATGTGTAGCTGGCAAATGGAGTTTTGTGCAAGAGCTGCTCTCTCTTGGCAAGCTGAGTAAAACTGGGAAATTATAAATAAACTGGCTGCTGCCTCCACACAAAAAGCCCAGATGAAGAAGAAAAGAATGAGTGAACTGGGGATCACACAAGCTGATGACAGTGTGATGTCACAGGAGGTCTTTGTTCCCACTGCGGGGGGCCAGTTCAAGTGGCAAGGGAGAGGGAGACTGGGCATCTTTCTTTGCTGACCACAGTGATGTGAACAGACAACAAGCGTTGGATTCTGTGTATGCCTCGCTAAGAATCGCTGCTGCTCGGGTCCTTTGCTTCCTCTCTATATTTTGCATTTGATCGACTTGATCAAGCTTGAATAAAATGTAGGTTTCATTCTATCTGCAGGTGTTACACATAAGACACTCTTCTATAAGAAAGACCATAAAAATCTATAAAATAAACCAGGTGCCACGGTGCATGTAATCCCCACTACTCAGGAGGCTGAGGCAGGAGGAGTATAAAGTGGAAGTCAGAGGCAGCCTGCCCAATTTAGCAAGACCCTATCTCAAAAAAAAAAATTAAAGAAGGGGTGCGGGTACAGCTCAAGTGTGGAGCACTTGCCCAGTGTGCACAGAGGCCTAGTTCAACCCCACAGTACTGAATGAAAAAAAAACATAGAAAATAATTGGAAATTTCTTATCTGGAAAATCTTGCTTTCTTAAACACATAGTTTTGTTTCTTAAACCAGCTAATGGCCACTTTAATCTAGTACTTCAAGGAAGACAAAGAAAGGCAGAAAGAGTGCAGGACATGTGCACAAAATGCAATAGGTGTCGAGTGTGCCATATCCTAGGGCTGTCTTTTCCTCTCCATTATAGTACATCTGATTTCTACACTGTGTGTTCAAGGCACTTGTCTTAAAATCAAAGCTTTTATGATTGGGAAGTTCTCTACCTAATCAGACTTATTACTGAGAATCTGAGTGAGGTGTATTTTTATGTTGAACTATGCAATCATCAGAACAGCAGTAGATGATACTGCAGGTTTAAAACAGAAATGAAATGTGTTGTTCAGAACCAAGGTGTACATAGAACAGTTCCACTACTGAATGTGAATGATTAAAAATAGTGTTGTTCTTTCACCATAACAATATTCTGGCAATATTTCTTACACAGTCAAAATGATTGCCTATGCGACCTCAGCTAATGCACTGTTAGTTTCTCATACTCTAGAACACATCTGTGTTGGGGCTGGGGTGAGTGTGTGGGTAGGGGGGTGTGAATGAGTCACTAGGGTTAACTTAGGGCCTGCCCTTGAGGCATGTGAGACACGTGCTCTGCGCTGAGCTATACCTATTTAGGCCCTCTTTTTTTCTTGACAGTAATTTGCCCAGGTTTGAACTTGTGACCCTTCTGCCTCAGCCTCCTAAGTAACTTTAAAATACACCTTATACATATTTATATTTTTAAAAACTGCATGTAACATTAATACACCTACTGATGAAAATTATAGTGATGACATAATAAAATTGAACCTTATGTTTTCCCCAACCCATTATGGGCCATCATCCCAGTGGTAGTATGTGTAAGTACACAATGGTCGGTAACTTTTTAGTGTTTCAGTTAGAGTATTACATCATTTCTCAGGGTGCTATTTTTCTGTGGGGAAAGGGGACTAGAGAATTGAACCCAGAGCCTCATGCATGCTTTTGCCAGTGCTCTAGCACTAAGCCACTCTCCTAGCCCATTTTTCACTTTTTATTTTGAGACAGGGTCTCATTAGGTTACACAGGTTGTGATCTTCAAACTTGTGATCCTCCTGCCTCTGCCTCCTGAGTAGCTGGGATTACAGGTGTATGCCACTGCACTGAGTTGTTTCTTAAATTTAAATAAATAATGAGTCTTGTTTTTCAGATGTTACTGAATATGGAAGGTTTATGTTATATTTATTGTTTAGCTGTTGAGAAATATTTTTCTTTTCTTTTTTCCTTTCTTTCTTTCTTTCTTTCTTTCTTTCTTTCTTT
>VMDO01001635.1:161965-175983 GCA_007922755.1 Pedetes capensis | reverse complement strand
TATTTTTCTTTTATTTCTTTCGAAAAATGGTGTTGCATCACCTTCAGCAAAATACTGATTTGAAAAATATTTATTCAACCATTTTTTATCAAATTGCTTTTCCAATTGGGTTTTGACTTTATCTTGGAACTGATATTTTGTATATTCTTTCATAACTTGCTAGAGACCATGTAGCTAGATAACTAAGGTGAGTAATTTTCTTGTTCCTTTTTAGCATGATAGTTTCTCAGATTTAATATTTCTCTTCTCCTTTAAATCTAAAGTTATATTAATTTTTATTCACATGATCAATTAGTAAATAGGCCTGGAGTACTCACCATAAAAATAGGAGAAGGATGTGGTAATCCACTCCTGAAGCAATCCTGAAATAATCAGTCACTGAAAACCCTACTGAGAGTTGCTAAGAGCTCAACTCAACTCTATGGTACCTAACAATAACAATATTTTGCCTCAGTCATGAAGGGTTAATATCTCCTATGCTTAGTGCACCTGCAGCCCTAGCCCTGAAGCATCGGATCCCACCAGATCTTGGAAGCTAAGCAGCGTCGGGCCTGGTTAGTACTTGGATGGGAGACCGCCTGGGGACACCAGGTGCTGTAGGCTTGGGAGAAGGACCTGGCAACTCACTCCCAAATATCAATCTGCCATTGAAAACCCTATGAACAGCAGAAAAACACTGACAATAGTGTTTCCCCTGTTGTACATAGGGTTGCTATGAGTTGGATACCAACTCACCTAACAACAAGAACAATATGCTTAGTGCAGGCAGCCAAGGGAATCCCTGGAGGGTATGGCTTTGGCATTTGAGAGAACACTGATGTGGGAGATCACAGTCCTTCGTGTTGATTATGAAGTGTTTGCTTTCCTCAGCTTCTTGTTCTGTTACTGCATCTCACATATAAGCATGAGGGTATTTTCAAAAACTGCCCATAGATATTTTATCCCTAGTGTATATATCCCACTTTTCTGTGACAATAGAAGATGGGCAAAATATCCACTTTCTAGGTAAGCTCTTCAGAGGGAGATTTAAAAAGTCGTACATATATACAACACTGACATGCACCGAGGTGTGAGCCCACTTATGTTTCTTCATAATTCAATTTTCTGTTACTATTTGTTGGAAAAATATTCTATAGGCTTCTATGGAAATTAAGTTGGAATAAATTTGATTAGCCCTTGATACAAATGTTATGTGTACCATGTAATTTTATATCTTACTTTATTCTATCATTTTTCAAAATTATATATATAACATTTTATCAAAATCTTAAATCTATTAAAGTAAACATTCTCTTTTTGCCAATCCTCACTATTAGTAGAAAAATATGTGTCTTTTATAAACAACAAAATAGAATTTAATAGAGGCTATAGTGTTACAAATACCCACCCAAACTTTGGGGGTACAATAAAGGCAGTTCTATGAGGGAAATCCATAGCTATGTATGCCTACATCAGAAAGAGAGGAAAGGCCCAAATAAATAATTTAATGATACACCTTAAGGCATTAGAAAAACAACAACAAGCCAACCTCAAAACTAGCACACAAAATAAATAATTAAGATGATGGAATAAATTACTGAAATAGAAACTAATAAAAACAATACAGGGAACCAATGAAACCAAGAGACTGCTTCTTTGAAAAGATCAACAAGCCCTTAGCCAAACTGAGAGGGGTTGGGGAGAAGAGGGAAGGAGGGAGGGAGGGAGACAGACAGGGAGACAGACAGAGGGAGAGAGAGAGAGAGAGAGAGGCTCAAATTAATAAAATTAGAGATAAAAGAGGTGTCAGGACAACAGATATCAATGAATACAAAGGATTATCAGAGACCACTTTGGGAACTTGTACACCCCCTAAAAATGAAAATACAGAAGAAATTGACATATTCCATAACACTTATTGCTGTTGTTGTTTTTAGGTGCCCTTGAGTCAGGTCTGACTCATAGCAATGAGTCCATTAGAATGAAACACTCCCTGAGACCATGTCATGCCCAGCACTATGTCAGTGCTTCTATGCTATTCATAGGCTTTTTCAATGATTTATTATTATTTCAGGAGAGGGCTGCCAGGTCTTTCTCCCATTTTTGTGGCACTGGGGCTCAAATTCAGGGCAACAGAGAGCACAGAGCAGCGCTCTACCAATTGAGCTAAACACCAGCCCACTCAACACTTGTTGTTAGGTGCCTTTGAATCAGTATCAGACTCATAGCGACCCTATGTACCACAGGCGAAACACTATTGTCAGTGCTTTTCTGCTGTTCATAGGGTTTTCAATGGTGGATTGATTTTTGGGAGTAGGTTGCAGGGTGTATCACCCAGACCTATAGTACCTGGTATTCCCAGGCGGTCTCCTATCCGAGTACTAACCAGGCCCGACCCTGCTTAGCTTCTGAGATTTGACAGGATTGGATGCCACAGGTCTGCAGACACACTTAACACTTACTACCTACCAAAATTAAATCCAGAGGATTTAAATAAATTAAACAGATCTATAACAAGCAATGAAATTGAGGCAGTAATAAAGAACCCTTCAAAAAAGAAAAGCCCATGTCCTGACAGGCACACAGCTGAATTCTATCACACTGTTAAAGAAAAATTAATACTTAGCCTCCTCAAACTATTCCATAAAATAGAAAAGGAAGATATACTTCCAAAATCATTCTATGAAGCCAGTATCACCCTGATAGCAAAACCAGATAAGGATGCTACAAAAAGGAAAAGCATAGACCAATTTCTCTGATGAAAATTGATATAAAAGTCCTCAATAAAATTCTTGCAAACAAAATACAGTAACACATGAAAAAAAGATCATGCACCACAACCAAGTGGGATTCCTTCCAGATAGGCAAGGTAGGTTCAACCTACTTAAAAAAATGTAATACAACACATCGATGGAGTCAGTGATTGGAACCACATGATCATCTCAATAGACGCAGAAAAAGCTTTCAACAAAGTTTATCATACCTTCCTGATAAAGTCCTGGAGAAACTGGGAAGAGAAGGAACATACCTCAACATCATAAAGGCCATATATGACAAACCTATAGCCAACATTATACTAAAAGGGGAAAAATTGAAAGCATTCCCTGTAAGATCAGGAACAAGACAAAGTGCCCACTCTCCCCACTCTTTTTCAATATAGTGACTGAAGTCCTAGCCAGAGCAACAAGGAAAGAGAAAGAAATAAAAGGGATACAAATAGGGAACAAAGAGATCAAATTATCCTTATTTACAGATGATATGATCCTATTCTTAAAAGACCCTAAAGTCTCCATTAGAAAATACTTAGTGCTAATTAGCTCCTTTACCAAAGTAGCAAGACACAGAATAAGCATTCAAAAATCAGTTGTTGTTGTTGTTGTTGTTGTTGTTAGGTGCCGTCAAGTCAGGTCCGACTCATGGTGACCCTCAGAGGGTTTTCCATGGATGATTGCTTTGAGATTGCTTTGGGAATGGATTGCTACATCCTTCTCCTATATTTGTGGTGCTGGGGATCAAACCTGGGTCCTCAGAAATTTCAGAGCAGCATTCTACCAACAGAGCTAAACCCCAGCCCCTCAAAAATAAGTAGCTTTCCTATATTCCAACAACAAGAATGAAGGGAAAGAAGTCAAAACACCAATCACACTCACAAGAGCCCACCAAAATTTGCATATTTAGGAATTAATCTAACCAAGGATCCTAAAGACCTCTACAATGCAAACTTCAAAACACTAAAGAAAAAATTTGAAGACACTAGAAGATGGAGATACCTCCCTTGCTTGGGGAACAGAACTAATATTGTGAAAATGGCCATATAACCAAAAGTAATATACAGATTTAATGCAACTGCTATTAAAATCTCAATGATATGCTTCACAGAAATTGAAAACAAAAATCTTAAAATTCATATGGATGAACAAAAGACCCCATATAACCAAAATAATCCTAAGCAGCAAAAGCAGTGCAGGAGGCTTCACAATACCTTACTTCAAATTATATTATAGGGCCATAGTAACAAAAACAAGTTGGTACTGGCACAAAAACATTTTGATACACCCACACAGCTACAGCCACCTGATCTTTGATAAAGGTGCCAAAGACATACATTGGAGAAATGATAATCTCTTCAACAAATGTTGCTGGGAAAATATCCATATGCAGAAGAGTGAAAATAGACTCATATCTCTCACTCTGTGTGAAAATCAATTCTAATTGAATCAGAGATCTCAATGTAAAAGCAGAAATTTTGAAACTACTAGAAACAAACAAAAGGAATATACTCCAATACATACATATACTCCAACACATATAGGCATAAGCAAGTTCCTTCTTAACAAGACCCCAACAGCCCAAGAAATAACACCAAGAATTGACAAATTAGATTACATAAAATTAAAAAGCTTTTGCACAGCAAAGGAAACAATATGGTAAATGGAAAGCCAAAAGAATGGGAGGAATTCTTTGCTTCCTGTACATCTGAAAGAGAAGTATCTTGCTCATTAGATGCCATCAAGTTGGGTCCAATTCTTAGTGACCCTATGTACAGCAGAGCAAAACACTACCTGACATTGTAACATGCACACAATGTTTTTTATGCTTAAGCCCATTGTTGAAGCCACTGTATCAATACATCTAGTTGGGGGCTTTTTTTTTTTTTTTTTTTTTTTTTTTTTTTTGCTCACCCACCACTCTCCCAAACATGATGTCCTTCTCCAGGGATTGATCCTTCTTGATAATATCTCCTAAACACATAAGATGCAGTCTCTGGTTGCACTTCTTCTAGGACAGATTTGTTGATTCTTTTTTCAGTCCATGATATATTTACTATTCATCTCCACAAATCTAGTATATATAAATAACTCATGAAAGTAAATACCAAATTAGCAAATAACTCAATAAATAAGTGGAAAATGGAACTAAACAGTTCTCAAAAGAAGAAATACAAATGGCCAATAAACATATGAAAAAAATGTCCATATCATTAGCCATCAGAGAAATATAAATCAAAACTACACTGAGATTCCATCTTACCCCAGTTAGAATGGTTAGCATTAACAACAACAAATGCTGACGAGGATGTGGTGAAAAGAAACTGTATTATGCTCCTGATGAGCCTGTAAATTAGTAAACCATTATGGGAAGCAGTACAGAGATCCCTTGGAAAAAAAAAATAGAACTACTATATGGTCCAGCTATGCTATTCCTAGATATACACCCAAAGGAAGACAAATCATCATACCACAGGGACACTTGCACTTCCAGATTTATTGTAGCCCTCTTCACAATTGCAAGTTCATGAAATCAGCCCAGATGACCATCAACAGAAACAGATGATTGGATTAAAAATTGTTATAGATACACAATAAAATATTATTCAGCAGAAAAGAAGAATGAGATTACATCATTTCCAGCAAAGTAGATGGAAATGGAGATCATTTTAAGTGAAATAACCCAGACTCAGACTCTCTCTCTCTATATATATGTATATACATATATGCTTGCAGCCATAGCCCTGTGGCATCTGATCCCGTCAGATCTCGGAAGCTAAGCAGGGTGGGGCCTGGTTAGTACCTGGATGGGAGACCGCCTAGGAACACCAAAAGCTGTAGGCTTGGGAGAAGGACCTGGCAACCCCCTCCCAAAAATCAATCTGCCATTGAAAACCCTATGCACAGCAGAGAAGGACTGACAATAGTGTTTCCTGTTGTACAGAGGGTCGCTATGAGTCGGATACCGACTTGACGGCACCTAACAACAACAACAACAACAACATATATATATATATATATATATATTTTTTTTTAGAAAAAACAAGGGAATCTATCATGTGGAGGGAAGCATGGGAAAATTGGGAAGGGAAGATGAGTAACATATGGAGCTAAAGAGGGAGAGAACAAATGCAAAATACAGGTAGCAATTCTATAAAATCTCACGATGAATCTCACTATTCTGTATGCAATTTAAAGATCATATTATTCATATTATTACTCATAAATATGTATAATTATCTACATAGTAATTGAAAATTTTTTAGTATGTTTAAGGAGCTGGAAGCATCAACAATACTGATTTGCTAATTGCACAGTGAACATAAGAAATGGATTATCTCTGTACCCCATTATTATGTACAATCAAAATAATTTTTTAAAAAGTAAAAACAACAAAAAGGCATAGTATAGTAATACTCCGGAAATTGCTATTGCTGTTTTCCCTTAACGTATTATGAAAATTCATGCCTCAACTCACTGATCCGCCTCGTTCCTCTGCCAGAGTTTTTTCAGGGTGATTGGAACTTTCAGGGTGACTGAGCCAGGCTTATGAGGCTTTCTGTCCTAGAAATTCTAGCAATGAGAGCAAACTTTTGCAGTTGTCTGTGGGTCCATCCTCTTAGCTCTGCCTTCTCCAATGTTGGCCTCTTTCTCAATAGGGCCTTTTCTGTGTCTTGGCAAAGACAGCCCCCAGCGGCCCCAGTCTTTGTAAACACAGGAAGGACGGACAATTGCCTCTAGTCCTTGATTGTTGATTTCTTCACTAATGACTTTATTTTTAAAAAATGTGCTCTAGTGCAATGTTTATCAACTTAGAAACCCCTAGGTATGCTTGTCTCAACATGGGGTGAATGTTAATGTCATTGATTGAGTAAAAGCCAGGAATGCTGATAAACACTGTAATATGCACAGGATGACCCTGCATAGCAAGAACTTATTTGGCTCACCTTGTTTCTTGAATGCCTTTCAGCCTGGGGTGGGGGGTAAGGAGGCTCACTTTCAGACACTCTATTTACAGTGCATCTCTGCTATTCATAGGGCTTTCGATGGCTAATTGTTTCAGGAGCAGGCTGTGGGGTCCTTCTCCCTCATCTGTCTTAGAATGGAAGCTCAGCTGAAACCTGTCCACCATGGATGGCTCTGCTGGTATCTGAAATACCACTGGAATAGCTTTCAGCATCACAGCAACACACAAGCCCCCATGGCAAGACAAGCTGACAGACACATTGGGGAGAGTGTATGCACACAGACTAAACTGGATACATCACTAGGCAATACAGTGTTATGGAGTCACTGTATTTTCTATTGTTGTTCAGTGACTGAAATCTTGCAATGTTACATGTGACTATATGAAATTAGTTGGATACTTCCAATTCTTGATTTTAAACTTTGTGTGGGCCTGGCCAGAGCAGCATTTAGTCTGGGGTTCAGTTAAGCTCCCCCTGTCTTTATTTTAAAGAATTCTGTCTTTTGCTCCACGTGTTATGGGATCTGTTCACTCTGGCTAGTAGGAGTGAAGTTTTTCTGCGTATTCTCTTTTGTGGCTCGTTCCCCATATTTGGGTAGAGTCTTCTCACACATATGCAGATTGGTACCCAAATGGTACTCCAGGAGACAACAGCAGGTTTGTGGTGCTGTCGGTGCACACTGCACCTCACCAGTACCCTGCCTTACAAATTCTGGCTGCCTTGGCTTCTAAACTCTGATTTGTATCTATCTTAGTGAGTCAACTCGGCTCTGTTTCTCCTCCTGGTTCTGAGGCCTGGAAACTGCTTTCAGGTAAAAGGCTGGTATAATTGTGGAACTTAGCATGTCACTCAGCTATTCTTTGCTGTGACCAAAATACCTGAAAAAACAACTTAAAGAGATAAATTATTTATTTTGACTCACAGTTTCAGAGGGTTCACTCCATATCCTTGGGCGGCTCCGTGGATTCTGGGCCCAAAGCGAGGCAGAACATCATGGCAGTAGGAGCATATGAAGCAGAGCTGTTCGACCCAGGGCATCCAGGAAGCAGAGCAAAGTCAGGAAAGGACCAGGCAAAGATGTGCCCTTCAAAGACACACCGCAGAGCCCTCCTTCAACCTGCACCCCTCCACCATTCCCCCACCTCCCAGTAGTCTCTCACATTTTGAATCCATCAATGGGTGAAGCCATTCTTAGGTCAGAGCCTTCCTGATCTAATCTCCAGAAACGCCCTCACAGACACACCCACAGGTGTGTCTCACCATTCCGGGCACCTCTCAGGCTAGTCAAGTTGATGGTCGAGGCTAACATCACATGTACCTTTCCTGTTTCCTTCTCAGACATCGTGGGCCTGTGTTGCCTGTTGTCTGCTGTCTGGAAAATTATTGTCTCACATGTTTTACATCATTTTCTAGTTATTTAAGACAGGGGGCAAATCTGATACCTACTAATCTTGGCTAAAAGCTGAAGTCTACTTGAATATTCCACATTGGCTTCAAAGGACGTGGGGGAGACTCTCTATTAGTAGCCAGTTGGTAACTAGGTCAAATTTCAGTTTCTTTAGCTAATTTCTAATTTGGTTGGAGTGTCTATAAAATGGTTGACAATCAGCCATTGATAACCCTATGAGAGTCACTGTGAGTTGGACCTGACTCCACAGCACCTAAAAACAACAACATTGCCATTGGAAACATTTTAAGAAATTGAGTCCAAGTCTGGGTGGAATGGCCTTATGTGACTGACCTCTTTCAGCAGAACACATTCACATTGGAGAACCTCAGGTAACCATCATTTGGTTTGCTTACTTGCCCAGTAAAGAGCTGTGTGTGTGAGGTCAAGGGTGGACGGCAAATACCATTCTACCAAGAGTGTATGTCGCCTCACCATGGCACTATACTCCTGGAGGTCAGTGTTTACTACTTTCAGCCAAGGTAATCTGACAATTCTCTCGGTGAAATATTGAAAGTTACCCCAGTAGGTAGCAGCTCTTTAAAAACCATTTCTAGTAAAATTGGAACAATTTACCAAACAATTAAAAACTACTTAGAATCTTTGTGTTATTTTCATGGTTAAATATAATACAGTATAGTTACTCATGAATTCTTGCAAAATCAATTGTCCTTGACCTATAGTTCGTTTTTAAGCCACAGGAAGCTTTCTAGGTAATTGCTATGATATTTTCACCTAAGATTTTTAGGAACTCACTACTCTTTAATTTTAGATCTCTCAAAATCTTTCTAAAGGTGTTAGGCAGAGTAACACCAATGGGGTTCCTAGTACATTAATAAAGTGCTCCTGATTTAGATTTCTTTGGTGCTTATAAGGTACCAAATAAAGTACAGGGAAGATGAACATACAGTTTAACACTTTCTGAAGTAACAGGAAGTTTACAGCACTACAAATCTACTTAATTTCCTGTCACTGCTTCTAAGATGCATTTCAAATCTGTTGTCATTGGTACAAAGCTGAGAATCATTGGAGAATTATTTTTGTCCTGGTGTTTATATTCAAAACGTGCCAGTGAGACAGATCCTCTCCTGTGCTAGAGGAAATTAACATTTTGGTGTCTCAACATAGTACTGATATTGGCTTAGAGCTTGTGCTCCTCTGGCATCATTCAATTTCAGGGGCTTAGAAAGGCTTACATGATATCCTGCTCCTTGGTTTTGGAAATTCACATTATCTTTGTCACAGACTTTCCTCTAAATCTAGCCTTCTATTCTTTAAAACGACCATTTTGTTAAGCCGATTCACTATGATTCTGTTACATAGATGTTGTCCTTTAATTTGAAAGCAAAATCAAGGGCTATACTTCTTTTTTAATCAGTGTGAAATGCCTATGTCCAGAATGTAATGGACTGTTGAGCAGTTGACAGGGGAGGGTTCCACTAGGCTCTGTGGAATATAATAACTCATCTACTGATGGCTTATAGTATTTAGGGGGATAAACACTATCACCTAGTAGCTTTTCTGGAGGGGAGGCTAATAAGAGCTGTTGATGTTAGACAAGTACTATGAAATTAACAGTGTAACATCATCAGCAAAGATCTGAGGTTATTAAAGCAAATATTGACATTTGGGAAGCCAATCATTTTCCCCAAAATATAAATGTTGCTCTACAGAGGTTTTTCTGTAGCATTTTGTTACATGTTTTGAAGAAAGAGATTGAGTCTCTTTCCACATCCAATTTTTGAGCACAGAGGATGTGGGAAATGGCAGGAGTGTAGGAGGCTCTCTGAAGACACTAGTTAGAATGTCTCAGAAGACATTAAGGGTATGGATATCTTATCCAGATGTTTTGTTTTTAGAGACTCTAAAGACGATTTACGTAAAACATAAAGGTGGAATTATTGAAGGTTTATCACTCATAAAGTTGGTTGTGGATGCATGTAGGTCTGAGTCTTCCATTGTTTGTGGGGACCTTATTTTACCCACGTTAAGCTTTTTTTTTTTTCCTCTGTGCCAGATTTATAAAATAACACAGTTCTCACATATTAGATGGGCTGGGATTTAGCTCAGTTGGTAGAGTGCTGTGCTGCAGTCTCTGAGGTCCCGAGTTCAATTCCCAGCACCACATAAATGGGAGAAGGGCCTGGCAATCCACTCCCAAGCCAATCCCGAAATAGTCAGCCATTGAAAACCCTATGAGGGTCGCTATGAGTCAGATACCGACTTGACGGCACCTAACAACAACAACAACAACACGTATTAGATAATGGTTTTCAGAACTTGTCTGCACATTAAAATTACTTGGTGCACTTAGAATATTTATGCTTATTCCCCATCTTCTCTTCCCTCTAGTGTTTTGAAATGATGAGTCTTGAGTCAGTCCAAGTGTAGGTAATTTTTATGAGCATCTTGATAGATTGTTAAAATTAGGCACTGTTATAAGGGAAAGCATGCAGTAGGAGTAGAACCTTAATAGTGTTCAGAGAATAAGAATTGTGAGCTTTGTCTTACACTGTTTCTTAGCACCATTTCTGTGTTTTGTAAGAAATTATGGCATCTAGTTAATAGTCAAGCCTAGGAGCAGAGTTGCTAAGCCTTGTTTTGCTTTCTTTGCAGTCATTACATTTTTGCCTACTGGCCTACAATAAAGTCCATACTGTTGTACATTAAGTGCCACATGATCTACCAGTGTTCAGAGGCAGAGAGAGTGCTGTAGGCTGGGTAGAAGGCGATCAACTCACCTGGGGTGACCTGGGACTTTCACAGTGTTGACTCTGAGATCCCCATGACCTGAGAAACCCTACAGTGTTGTGGAAGGCTCAGCAGTGACTGGAGGGTGCCTGCGAGGGGCATTTTGCATTACGGCAAAATATTAATTGTCCCTCAATTAAATGTAAACTTAGACCCACCCTGTGGCCCAGCAGTGCTAGCTATGTGACTCATTCTTCTAGCTTTGGACCCATGAGAAATGAGTCTATAGCCTCATTGTTCATAATAGCTCCAACCTACAAACAATCTGATTGTCCAGAACAGGTGAACAGCTTTCATAATTGTGGAATATTTATAGATTGGACTGTTACAGACGACATGGGTGAATTTCTCAGACATAATGTTAAGTGAGAGAACCCAGATATTCTAAAGATCAAAGTGTGTGATTTCATTCATAGCAAGTAAGAAAAAAAGGCATATCTAATCTGTATGGTAGAAGAAAGGATAATTGGGGGATATTGATTGGAAAGGGGCTTGTAGGGGCCCCTTCACGTGCTAGAGAGGTTCTAGACCTTGATCTAGGTAGTTGTGGACATATATTTAAGTTCACTTAGATTTGTGCACAGAATTAATTTTTAAAAATTGATATTAAGCCTATGTGTTAAGTAAGCACTTTAATCCTTTGAACTACCCTATCAGGTGAAAGTAGCAGGCTCTGCTTTTTTTTCCTTTCTCTCTCTCTCTCTCCTTCCTTCCTCCTTTTTCCTTCTTTCTTCCTTCTTTCTTTTCTTCCTTCCTTCCTTCCTTCCTTTCTTTCTTTCTTTCTTTCTTTCTCTTTGTTTCTTCTTCTTTCTTTTCCTTCTTTCTTTGTATGAATATGCGAGAAATTTCTCTTAACAACTATGAAAATATCTTTCAACAAATGTTTCGGTGAATAGCGGTTCTGCAGGCATTATCTTCAGAAAGGGCCTTGTGGTTAAATGTTTGAAGGACCCTGGCATACAAAGAGTTTGTTGTATAGCAGTACTGCTTTATTCTCCATTTCACTTTTTGTGATTTCAGTTACCTTTGGTCAATTTTGGTCCAAAAATATTAAATGGAAAATTCCGGAAATAATGTATGAGTTTTAAATAACTTTATTGCAGTATATTATTGTAGTTGTTCTATTTTATTATTAATCTCTTTGCTTAATTTGTAAATTACTTGGTCATAGTTACATATGTTTAGGAAAAAACATAGTATCTATGAGGTTTGGTACTATAGTACTACCCTCAGATCTGGCAGCCACTGAGGGTCTTGGCTTGTATTCCCCACAGACAATGGAAGCTACTGTATCGCTTTACTGTAAGGTCAATATGCCCATAAGCACTGTACATTCCCAAAGTTTGGGGAAGAGCCAGCAACATTTCTCAAATTTATTTGACCATAGATTGCTTCAGAGAGTAGGAAGAAAGCAAGAACGTGGAAGATTTTAGAAGCATTTCACTCTGCCACTAAGCAAAGGCCTTCATTGGAGAGTTATCTGACTGGAGTGTGGGCTTCCGTAGTGATGCAGTCGAGGATGCAGAGCATTCACTTGGCAAATGGTCTACACAGCATTTTGAATGCTCACCAAAGACATCGGACACAGCAATGATGTTCAAAGTATTCTAAAGAGACTTATTATCATGAGCACAGTGTCTTGTAGGGGAGATAAATAGAAGAAAGGTTTTAATTAGGAGGCTTCACTGTGGTCTAGCGGTGAGTCACAAAGACCCCAAGGTGGAGAACAGCAGTAATAACAGCACAGTGTGGCAATTGTGCTGGGTCTAAGAGAGCAAGTCAATAGTCATTTTCCAACAAGTCTTTCATCTTAATCTCCAGTTACTCAGGGCCTGCGCATCTCAAGTTACTGCACTGATGGCTTCCTTCCTTTTTTTCTTCCTTCCTTCCTCCTTCCCTCCCTCCCTCCTTTCCTTCCTTCTATCCATCTTTCCATCTTTCTTTCTCTTTCTTTCTTTCTTTCTTTGACTTTCTTTCTTTCTTTTTCTTTCTTTCTTTCTCCTTCCTTCCTTCCTTCCTTCCTTCCTTCCTTCCTTCCTTCTTTCCTTCCTTCATTTTAGCTCATTCTCAAAAACCATCATTTCTTGAAAAATGATCCCATCAATATTTTCTAGAGTTCCCATCCCTCGCACAGGGCTGGTGGTTTAAAGGTAGTGAGGTGTATGAAAAGAAGATTTGGGACAAACTCTGTCTCACTGACAAAACATTGAGGACATCTGAATGTGGGCAGCTGAGACGAGGGGGCGCTCACCATGGGCAAGGTCTCTTTGGCCTTTCCTGAGGTTGTCACCTGATGGCTCTACCACTGGCTCTCTGGAAGTTTACAAAGAAGGGAGCACCATTGTTAACGAGAAACAAGTTAACCCGGTAGACTCTGGACGGAAAATCTGAATCCTAGTCCTGGATTCTCTGCAGCCTGGTTGTGCAGCCTTCACAAACCCCTTCACATCTGCAGGACAGTCTCTCCTTCCCATGGACTAGGAAAGATGGTGCCTGTCCTGCCTCTCTCACACGTTGGCCAGAATGAAACGAGGCAGGCTCTGTGCCAGTGCTCACTAAGCTCGCTAAACTCGCTAAGCATGCAGTTTTACAGTATTGCTTTCTTCATAACTAAGGCTCTGCCTTTTTCCCCTTCCTCTTTTTGTTGGACATTAGTTGTCCATTAGTGCCCACTGGTTAGTTACTAATCATGGTGATGTTGTTGTTGTTAGGTGTCATCGAGTCAAGTCTGACTCATAGCGATCCTCAGAGGGTTTTTCAATGGCTGTTTTGGGATTGCCTAGGGAGAGGATTGCCATATCCTTTTCCCATTTTTGTGGTGCTGGGAATTGAGCCCGGGACCTCAGAGACTGCAGCGCAGTGCTCTACCAACTGAGCTAAATCCCAGCCCAATCATGGTGATGTTGTTGTTGTTGTTGTTGTTGTTGTTAGGTGCCATCGAGTTGGTATCCGACTCATAGCGACCCTCTGTACAACAGGGGAAACACTATTGTCAGTGCTTCTCTGCTGTTCATAGGGTTTTCAATGGCAGATTGATTTTTGGGAGGGGGTTGCCAGGTCCTTCTCCCAAGCCTACAGCTTCTGGTGTTCCCAGGCGGTCTCCCA
>VMDO01001635.1:138664-161865 GCA_007922755.1 Pedetes capensis | reverse complement strand
TAGCTGCAGGCATGGTGATGTTAGGCCCCATTAAATGTTAGCTGACCTAAGAGCTCTATGTGTGCTCAGTTTCTCACTTTGAACTGTTCTTTGTGGGACAATTCCAGTTTCCCAGCCTATGAAACTGGGCTGAGGGGTCTCAGAGAGGTTAGGCCACCTGCTTTAACTCACGTAGCTAGAAGTCAAACCCAAAGTTTCAATTCCAGAACCAGAACCCATGGCCCTTTTACTGCCTTGCACTTGGGTCAGACCCTGACCCTAAGACGGCACTCAGAATCTGGTAAGGGGGTACTCCACCCTGAGCCAAAGCAGACCAGGCTAACCTAGGCTCCCTCCTTATCCCTCGGCTCGAGTCCAGCTCGAGGTCAGGGAGACCACATGTGTGCCTGAGTTTGAGATTTCTGGTGAGTGAAAGCTCGTTATGTCAAGACTCAGGGTCTGAAAATGCTGCTCTGCTACTTTTCACCTTGAGGGCATGAACCTAGGTTTCTCAGAGTCATTTTTGAGACCATAAGAAAACCTTGCACTCCCTGATAAGGTGGGTTAGGGCCTCCAGACTGGTGTGGACATTTAGAACAGGAGCGGAACAAGGAATTGGAAATCACTCAGCCTAGCCACTGAGCTTTAAGCCCTGATTTTGCACAAGAAACAGTGAAGAAATATTCCACAGGTGCTACGGCTCACTTCTGCTGTTTAGAGCCTTGCCTTTCGTGACAGCCTTGGTGTGTAGATGCAAACACAACCTCCAGGACAGAAGCATTTTCCCAATTCAGATCTTATGACAAAAGGAAGGCTCTCAGTTGAGCAACAGATATGAGGTGGCACCAGAGCATGCCATGGATGCGGCTGCCAAGTGCCATCCGACAGAGTCAGGGTATTTGATATGGGAAGCGGCACGCAGCACCATGAACCTTTGTAACATGGGTGACAAGTTTCAGCTTGGTCAGTGCTGTTGGTCAGGTGTGAGCTACAGTTGAGAAAAGGTGTGTTTTAAGGTGACCCTAAATTATGGATCACAAGCAATTCTTCTGATACAGCAATTTCTGTCAATTAAAACATTAGGTGTGTCCTCATCCACCTTATTCACTAGATATGGCACTGCATCACTTGTGGCTCATCTCCCAAGTCAAAGTGACTATGAAAGGTTAATGTTTGAAACCAATTCAAAACACTGAGGCAGCCACGACATTGCAACTAAAGACATTTGCCAAAACAGGACTCCACAGCTGCTCCAGAGAGTGACAAGAGTGACTGCTAAGTGCATTGGAAGCAGGGCTTCCAGCCAAACCCTGAATCAGTCCCAGGTCGTTCTTTCTTTTTTTATTTTATTTTATTTATTTATTTATTTATTTTTTTTGGTGGTATAAACATGTAATAATACTTGTGTGTAGGTTTAAAACCTATGTGTAGGTAGAAGGTCTTCAAACTGAACCTGAACCTAGTCTAGTTCAAACTTTTAAAAATTTTTCTAAACCTAAACCTGAACCTGAACCCAGTGAAAACTGGGTTTGTGTTCAACTTTTAGTGGTCATTTGTTTTATTTTGGCTGTTTGCTTGTTTGTTTTTTATCATTGGCTATTTAAAAATTCAAACAAAAATGAAAAAAAATATTTATATATGGAAAAAAATTTAAACCTGAACCCAAATCATGCCTGAACCCTTCAAATTTTCACATACTGAACCTGCACCCAAACCTGAAACCATTTTTTTACAGGTTGGAAGCCCAAGGGAACATTTCAAAGGAGATTAATGCAATGTGTCTTTTACTGTAAGATTTCTTTTTGATTTAAGCATTCACTGTATTTTTGGATCACACTTCATACTGGGTATGAATGGACTGGCTCAATTTGCTTTTTTAAAATAAAGGTTGAAAAGATGAAGTTGCCATAATAAACAACTCAATTGTCTCAGTTCAATTTCCTTTCTTTAAATTTAAAAAGAAGATAGCTGTGGCTAGATTTTAAAAAAATAAAAAACAAAGCAAAAGCTAAAACTTGAAAGTTACTATGTCCTAAAGCAAACTAGAAAATACATTAGCAATGGCCTCCATCCGGGAATGATCTGGTCTGGAGGGAGGGAAGAACAGAAGGCAGTGGAAGTTAACATCTGAAATAGTGAGCAGACATCTCAGACTTGCACCACCCCAGGTCCTGCTCGTGGACTGCTGGGGTGTCCACGTGCCTGTCAGAGTGTGCTTCGTATTGTATTTGGGGGACAAAGAATGAGCTGAGAATATACTAGCCTAGCATTTCTCAAATTAGCCTTCATAGCAGTCACGCATCTTTCTGTTTATGGGTATTCTTTATAGCAAACATATAGAAATAAATTTATTTAACTTGAAGTTTCTCGAAGTTAAACTTACTTTCAACACATTAAAGGCTCTGAGAGTTCTCACCAAACTGTGACTTACCAGATTTCCAGAGAGGATGTAGGCAGCTTTTCCCTGGAATTACTGCTCTCCTCCAAGCTCTTTTTCTTAGTTTGTGCCAATATTTTCTCGCACATTAATGTTACCAATAGCAGGAGAAAGATTAATTTCACTAGCGAATGTTTACTGAGCACTTAGTATGTACCTGGTACCTTGTGAAATATTTTCCTCTGTTTCTGTGGTAAGGCTTTGAGATATTGTGAAGGTTTATTCCCTTACAAACGAGCTAATAGCTTCTACCTGCAGGATTTTTAAGGCATCTTCTCAAGAACGCACAGCTGGTGAGTATTTCCTACCAAGATCTGAAGTCAGAAACATGGCTTGGGATTTGGGTGGTGGTTCCTGTCCTGCCTTTCTTCCTCAGCTGTCGGATTTTAACCCCTCATTACCTGAGGTCACATGGGAAACTGCCTTGCAGCTTAGGAAAGCAGTTTGCTTTCTGCAGGTACCATTTGACCCGGGCTGCTATGACCCTTGGACCTCAAACTAGTGGCAGAGGCAATTTTCACTGAGCTGCCCTTGGTGCCCTGATGGAGCCCTGTGGACATGCAGGAGGAGAAACGTGGCTTTGAACTCAAAGATCTTTTGTAACAAGGAGACTTACCATTTTCTCGCTTGCGAAGACATCCAAGATGGGTAAGCAGTTTTCTGGTCTAGGCCCAGAGCTGTCTGGAGTGGCTCTTGATGCCAACCCCTGCCAAGGTCAGAGGCCTTTCAAAATGCCTGGGTGGGGTAAGCCAGGGAGAAAACAGCAACCTCTTGGCTGTGCTGAATCCAGCTCTGATTGGGCCTTCTGTTGATTAGAATCTATTCGCATTTGTTTTCCAGCAAAAAGCTTTCTCTGCTTCCTTAGATAGCACAGAGCAGTGTAACTGGGCTGTATGTGTTGCTGTTAATGCTGCTGGGGCAAAATTAGCCAAGGTGCATTATGCAGAGGAAGAAAGGACCCCTGAGGCTCACAGGGCCATCTGCCTAAGCGCCTCCTCTCTCTCCTCTTGGAGGGGCCGTCTGGGTGGGCTGCTGAGCACTGGCTGATAGAGGGGCTTGAAGGAAAGTGTTTCCACAGCAGAGATGAAAGTCGGCTTTGTAGTGGTGCAGCTGCTCTCATCAAAGCATCAGAAAGCTTTTGAAAACATTAACTCATGAAGCCTCCCTGCTCTTGTCAACAGTGGGAGTCTCTCTTGGATGCTGGTGGGCAGTGCAGGGGCAAGGTGGGGTCATCTTTCATCAGGGTGGCAATCGCTGACTAGTGTCCCGAGGGGCTGGCAGCCAGCTGCGTTCCTGTGCTCTAAGATGTTTTTGAAATTCCTCATGCCCAAGGGCTGTGTTTTCAAGCAGTTCACTTGTTTGCGTGGCAGTCACTAATGAGTTGTTTGAGCAATGTCCTGAACATCTGAGCACAGCATTAAGTTCATCCCTCAGGGTTGGCTCTACGTTTCATCTCCCCAAGCTGTGCATGGATTTGGGAAGAGAGGAAGGAGAAGACCATCTTGACTCCTTGTCAGTGATTGAATGAGTGGACACGTGGTAGCTCACACACAGCATCCAGAATGAGTACAGCTGTCTCTGTGGGTGTGGGTGGGATCTCGCCTGATCTGGGTAAGAGGAAGTCCCCTCCCTATGACTGGATGCAGTTTGGGAGGATGGTCATTGTGGTTTCCTGCTTTCTTTTGACCTAGGCTTATGCAGTGGATGCAAGCAGTTGTCAGACAGATGTCCTTGAAGAAGTATTTTCTGGGTTAGGTTGTGGCTGTGGTGTCAGGAAAGTCTCTTGTGAACATTTCTTTTCATCAGGCACAAGCAAGAGGCCCCTCCTTCACTACTTCCCACCTGTTTATCCTTTAGGCTAGGGCTGGACAAAGGTGACTCTTCTTCAATTCGGACATCTTTCAGAGCCGTGTCTCCAGCTCTGCTCTTTCTCCTCCCTCCAAGCCCCTACTTTTGACAGAGATGGCCATAAATCAAGACAGCCATGGCAAGGGCCAACTGCATATCTAATCCTGACAGAAGAAGCTCATCCTGCTGGGATATGACGTTATTTCCACACCTCTGTGCCCTCGCTCCCCATGTCCAGCTCCTTGGGCTGCTAAATCCCACCCAGTATGTCCCAAACTGTCTCCATAGGCTACCTTCCTGGCCTGCTGCTGTCACCTTTATTTGTTGTTGTTGTCGGGTGCCATCAAGTTGGATCCAACTCATAGCAACTCTATGTCCTACAGAATGAAACACTACCCCACACTGTGCCACACCTGGCACTATTGTCAGTGCTTCTCTGCTGTTCATAGGGTTTTCAATGGCAGATCATTTTTTGGGAGTGGGTTGCCAGGTCTGTCTTCCAAGCCTACAGTACCTGGTGTTCCCTGGTGGTCTCCCATCCAAGGACTAACCAGGCTGACCCTGCTTAGCTTCTGAGATCTGACGGGATCAGATGCCAGGGGGATATGGCTATAGATCACCTCTGTTCAGGCCTCCCTTATTTCTTGCCCATTACAATTTTCTACCTAACTTGTCCCCATGCTGCTAGGCAGAGTGACACAAAGTAAAAAGCCTTAAAGGGCCATGCAAGACATGCCTGTCTGTGAAGTGACCTGGAATAAGTAGGAACAAGGCTTGGTGAGAACTGGGGTAACTGACTCTCTTTTGGTACGGCCTGTTGCTTTGTTTCCAGCCTGCCACCTCCGGTCCCCTGCCACAGGGCTGCCCAGGGTTCCTTAGCACACCTTTCATCCTCCTCTAAAGTCTTTGGATGACACCTGAGGTGCTCATTCCCTGGCATGAAGCTTGCCAGCGCCTCTGTGGCAGATGTGCATTTGGAGCAATGGGGCCTGGGGTCATCTACAGGAAAGGTGAGTTAGGTTTCTGGTTCTCCCAGTGTTCCCCAACCCCAGACTTTTGGTCCCAGCTGAAAGTTCACCTTTTCCAGAAAGGCTTCCTTTTGTTCTGTTCAATTACTCTCTTGGCTTCTATTGCCTCCTCTGTACAAACATCACGAAGCTCAGAGTTTTGTGAGGATTAAGAGAAAGTTGGCATGTGTTCGAGGAATTTATTTCTATTAAAGTCATACAGGAGTGCTGTGTGTCATCACCAGGTCACATCCTTGCAGCTTGAAGAGAGATCTGTCTTAGCTCCTTAGTGCTCTGGAAGCCAGAGGGGATGCATGGAAAAGGAGTCTGGAGACGCTCTCCAGACGCTGGATTCGGGCAGCTCAGGGGTAGGAGGAGTGCAGAGGACAGAAAGGGCAGCAGGCTGAGGGGTGGGACTGGGAGAGAGATTGAAGTGTGCCTGCTGGGGAAACAGCCAGCTTCTGCAATGACTGTACAACCAAGACTTTGTTCTTGTGCCAGGATCCTGGGACACTGAGAGGAAGCCTTTCATTTCCTGTACCAGCTGGTCTGCTTGCAGAACTTCTCTGGCTCCCTATCTTTTTTGGAATCTAGAGTAGTGTCAAGCTACAGAATCCAGATAATAATCTTCTAATGCTTTTCTGAGCATTCTTTCTAGGAATTGGGCTATAATACTATTATTCGGTTGACTAGAGGAGAAAATTAATTTTGGGGTATAATTAATATGGCTTCCAAACAGAAGTGATGTGAAGAAAACAACTTAGTTTTTTTTATTGGAAATTTTTAATGTACAAATTAATGGGATTCATTCTGACATGCATTTCATTGTGACATTTCCATATATGCATTTTGTTGTACTTTACACAGATAAGTTCCCCGTTACCCTCTTGTGTGCTTCCTCCCCCATCCCAACCCCCCACCAAAGACCTCTCTTCTATTTGCTTGTCTTTTTGTGGTAATATTTTTCTATATATACTTGGATCCCAATTATGTTTAAGATCAAAACTTTTTCTGTAGTGAACTATCTTTTTACATTGTCAGCACTATTACATGAATTTTCTAGCCTATCTGTATTATTACCATTCTTTGGTATTATTGGTGTTATTATAATTATTTCCAGAACTATTAAAGTTGGGCTGTTTACTCTGAGGTCACTTCCTCCTCCAATCCCCATTCTTCCTTGTTCCTCCTCTCCCCCACCTCCTCTCCCAAGATTTCCTCCTTTTGCTAGGTCCCTCCCTCCTTCTTTTGCGGTCCCCAAATTGTCCCTTCTCCGCTAAATTGACTTTAGCTTTTTTTTTATTATGTTCCGACCTCTGCATAGGACTTTTTCTTTCTTGTAATTTTGATTCATCTCCCACATATGAGTGAGAACATGTGGTATTTCTCTTTCTGAGCTTGTGTTCGTTCACTTAAAATAATTTTCTCCAATTCTATCCATTGTGCTGCAAATGGCATTATTTCACTTTTTTGATTGCCGAGTAGTATTCCATTGTGTATATGTACCATATTTTTTTTTTATCCATTCTTCTGTTGATGGGCACATTGGTTGATTCCATAACCTTGCTATTGTGAAAAGTGCTGCATTGAACATGGAGATGCAGGGGTCTCTGTGGTATGATGACTCAACTCATAAATTCCCAATAGTGTTATAGCTGGGTCGTACAGTAGATCTATTTTTAGTTTTTAAAGATATCTCCATATTGATTTCCAAAGTGGTTGAACTAATTTACAACTCCACCAGCAGTGTAAGAGTGTTCCCTTTTCTGTGCAACCTCGACAGCATTTGTTGTTATTTCTTTTATTGATCTTGGCCATTCTTACTGGTATAAGGTGGAATCTCAGAGTTGTTTTAGTTTGCATTTCCCTAATGGCTAGGGATATTGAGCATTTTTTCATGTGTTTCATGGCTTTATGGGCCTCTTCATTTGAGAACTGTCTGTTCAGTACCTTTTCAATAAATGGTGCTGGGAAACATGGACATCCGCTTGCAGAAAAATGAAAACCGACCTGCATCTCTCAATATGCACAAGAGTTAACTCAAAATGGATAAAAGACCTCAACATAAAACCAGAAACTTTAAAACTAATAGAAGGTAGGGTAGACAACATGCTTCAACATATAGGCATAGGAAAGTATTTCCTTAATAGGACTCTAATTGCTCAAGAAATTACAACAAGAATAGATAAATGGGATTACATGAAATTAAAAAGCTTCTGTACAGCAAAAGAAACAATTATCAGAGTCAAGGAAATCCCCAGTAATGGGAAAAAATTTTCACATCCTATACATTGGACAGAGGTCTAATTACGAGAATTTATAAAGAACTTAAGAAAACAATATCCAAGAAAACAAATAACCCAATACACAAATGGGCAAAGAAAACAACTTAATTTTAAGAAGGGCTTTCCTCCTGGAGTTAAGAAAGTCAAGAGACAAAAATTCAAACTTAAGGTATTCAGATACTGCAAACTGGTGGCACAGATGTGCTTTGTTTGTCCTATACTATGTTGTTTTTAAAAATGTGATTCATGAACTAGAGAAAAAAATCATAGGAGTTTATATGAAAATCAGAATTTCCATTGTCTTCTTAAAACCTGGAAGACATGTCACCTGGGCCCACGTCCCACACATCAAGCAGAGAGGCAGTGTGCCCTTCAGCCTAGCCTGGCTCCCTGCACCCTCATCCCTTTGATTTGTGTGAGCCTGGTATGAGGCACTCCAGCCCTACAGGAATTAGACACTTTACTTTAGGGTCTCCCTGACCACCTGAGTCCTGCCAGGCAGACTTGACATATGACTGGTTCAGGACTAACTGCTGGGAGAAACCCCTTGTTGATTTATGAAGTAAGAGTCCTACAGAGCAAGTGACACAGATAAGATAAAATAATATAAAAGAAATTATGGTATCAGATAAAAAAACTGTACTTGGACATTCTCAAAAGAGAGTTGGAGAGAGTGATGTTGTTGTTGTTATTTTTAAGAGCCCTTGTGGCTTGGGAATAGCAGGCTAGTGTATTGTTACTCCGTTAACCTTTTGATCACTTAGGTGTGTTTCCTTCCTTGATGATGCACAGTCATGGACATTAGCCAGATAATGTCAGTAGCAAGAGAATTATTGGATAGATACTGAATGAACCTATTGTTCATCATACCCAAAAGCAGACAGATCTTCAGTAACTAGGCCAACAGTGGTCTACCAACTCCTGTAGTTGTGGCTGAACATTACTAATATTTGAGTTTCCCATAAGGATTTAGATTTCTTTGGATAAGCCCTTTACCTTACAGAGCTAAGTGGATTTAGGCCTTCAGAACAGCTACAGCATTTCTATGAAAGCATCATGTCCAAGTAGCAGTTATCAAAATTGAATTATAAGTAACATAATGAATTTTTTTCTACCTGAAAATAGCTATACTGTTTTTATTTTTTTTCTAATGAGACTAGCCTAATCTTATGGTTAAAAAAATGTAGATAACATACAAAGGAAATTTAAAACCACATATAGTTGGACATGATGGTGGATGCATGTAATCCAGCTCTTGGGAGGCTGGGGCAGGAGTCTTATGAGTTCCAGGCCAGCCTTGGTTACTGCATAGTGAGTTCTGGACCAGCCTGGACTGTATAGGGAGATCCTGTCTCAAACAAACAAAAAACCATGTGTAATATCAGCACCTAAACATAATCACTATTATCTTTTTGATAGATATCTTCTCAGGTTTATTTTTTTGCATGCATTGTGTGTGTGTGTGTGTGTGTGTGTGTGTGTGTGTGTGTGTTTCACAATAAAATTGCAACATTCCAAATACATTATGCATGATGTTTCTCTACTCACTGAAAAACCATATTGTGCACAATATATAAAGAACAGAACGTCTTAAAAACTCTAAATTTAGTGGCTATTTGTAGATATTCATTAGTCCAATACTTATGGAGCACATATGTGCTAGGCTGTTTTCTAGGAGCTGCACATTTATGAACAATGGCATGTAAAAATGCCTAATACAGAAAGAAGGCCAACTTTGGCTCCAGATAACAGGTGATGTACGTGGAGATGTAGACAGTGTCATTTTGGCTGTCCAACATTATTAACACTTAGGAGCCTGATGTGCTTGATGGAATTTCAGGAAAACATTCACCATTTTGTAAAAATATAACAAGGAACTAAAGCAAACCTTGACATCCATGTATCACTGTACCTTCCTGATTATTTCTTCCTTTTTGCACTATGGGATGGATAACCTTATTGTAGACGCCTATGCTGAGCACTGTAGACTATTTACCAGCAACCCTGGTCCCTACTTACTCGAATCCAGTAGCAATTATGACAACTAGAAATATTTCCCGACATTGCAAATGTTTCCTTCAGTTGAGAACCACTTTATAGAACAGCATGGATGAGTAGATATTCAGGGTCAAAGGGTGTTCACAGCTTAGGTTTCTCAAATCAAAGGCTATGGGGAATTATATTGCTAGTGTTGGTAAGAGTGTGGAAGACCAGGGATTCTCCTGTTCTTGCTGGAGTATCGTTTTTAAAAATCAGGTGAAACTCACATACCATATAATTGGCATTTTAAGGTGATCAGTGTCATTTAGTGAGTCCATAGTGCTGCATCAACCACTTCTCTCTAGTTTTTGGTTTATTATAAAAAAAAGAAAATAGATGTGGACAACATGCAAAGGTATATTTCAAAAATTTCATTACCACCAGAGAAACACCTTCTACTCACCAAGTAATCACTCTTTTTTCCCCCCTCTCCCTCACCTCCTGGAAACCATTATGCTTCTCATGATTTCCAGAGAGATGGGGCTTTCTCCTGGTGCCAGAGTCCCGGAGACGGGCCATTTTCCTTCCCAGCATAGTATTTCTGGAGAAGATCCTAATTTCCAGGCATCCTATTACAACTGGACAACATACAATTTCCAAAGATCTACCTCCAGTGACCTCCTTCCTCCAGCCAGGCTCCACCTCCCAGGGTCCAGAACATCCCAAAATAGCACGAGCTGGTGACCAAGACTTCCACATATGAGCCTGTGGGGGGCATTTCATAATCACACCATAACATCTTTGCCAGCACCTGTTTCTAACCATCTTTCCAAGTACAGCCATCCTAAAGAGTCTACTTTTACTTTTAATTTGGCAAATCTTTATTCATAGAAGTAGTAGATGGACTACAGGGAAGGCTAAGGGGACCCCAGAAAAGGGAGAGACAGGGTAGTTGGGAAGGTGGCTAAAACCAAAGCACATTAGTGGTTGTATCCAGCAAATATGGAAGTGGAATTTGTTAATAGTACAATTAATGTGCATTATTATCATTATAAAAATGTTATTCATGGGTAAGGTGGAGGTGAGCCACTAGTTCTTGATATTGAAAATTCTGGCTGCTTTTCTTATTTTCCGTGGAGAGCTTCACTTTCTGTTGTCCAGTTCCTCAGTCCTCTACCTTCTCCTTGATAGTTTTGAGATTGCGGCAAACAGATCAGCCCCTGCCCTTGAGGCTGGTGAGAATCCCTGCAACTTGCGCCTGAGCTCATGCAGGGGTGTCTGACCAGGTAAGGCGCGTACCCAGTATGTCCTTCTAGTGTTTCCACTCTGACCCCGGCTGCGTTAAGTGAGGCAGTACATGAAGGTCCCTTCACTCTTTTTATGGCGTCTTCTCTGAGTCAATAAAGAATTTACCTTTTCTACTTCTTCACCCCTCTCCCAATTATGTGGTTTATCATTGATTTTTTTCCTCCTAGCCACGTAAGTGTTCATAGATCTCTTTTAATGACAAATCAATTCCAACACTTTAATGTTACAGAGTTGGAAGAGCAGTTTCAAGTTTTCCCTGTCCCTGTTCCCCAAAACTTTCTTCTTAAACAGCCTGAGTCATCCACGATTGATTGAGAACATCACTGAGAGGACTTGGTAAAATTGGATTATTTTATTCATTTTCAAAATAGTTTTCTCACTTGCCAAATGGACTAATCACAAGAAGCAAAATGTGGGGCTTGGTGGGAAGGGGGAGTAGGGACAGTCAAGGTCCCATCCATGTGGCTGCAGCCCCTCGATGGCTGTCCCTTCTGGTGGCCTCTGCCCTGCAGTGAGCTGCCTGTGCATGTCTCGGATTCCTGGAGAGTGTTTATTGTTGGGAGAGGGTGGAGCTGGGAAGAAAAATTCAGTATTTTGTAATGTTTTTGTGGTGCTTTCATTACAATTGCCTCACCTCAGGCTCTTCCCATAAGCTGTTTCCTCAAAGTTCAACGAACTTCTTTGTACCCTTCAAATATCAAGTATGGATGATCTTTGACTTATCGTAGGATTATAGCCTGATAAACACACCCTAAGTTGAAAATACTGTAAATCAGAAATGCATTTAATATGCCTAACCTACTGAACACCCGCAGCCATACCACTGTGGTGTCCGGTTCTATCAGATCTCAGAAGTTAAGCAGGGTCAGGCCTGGCTAGTCTTTGGATGGGAGACCACCTGGGAACGCTTCAGGTGGGCAAAGTCATTGAACACAAAGACTATTTTGTGAGAAAGTGTTGAGTATCTCATGTGGCTGCTGGGAGCTGCAGTTTACTGTCGCTGCCCAGCTTTGTGAGATACTTTTGAACCACATATCACCAACCCTAGAATAGTTCACAATTTGCAATACAGCTTGTGTCAAATGTGTATTGCTTTTGTACCAGTGCAAAATTAAAAAAATAAAAATAAAAATCATATGATGAATCACCATTAAGTCAGGACCATCTGTATCATAACAAACATTATATGAAGTTAGTGATGCCATCCTCTTTAGACCACAAGCTCCCGAAGGCACAAACCCTCCATTTCCTGACCATGGCTGAATCCCCAATGCTTAGCTGTGTGCCTATTTTCAGTAATGTTCAATAAATGTTTGTTGAATGAATGAATGACGGGAGGAAAACGTTATGAAGGTAAAATAGAGGGCGTGATGGGGCAGCTCATGTCATGGAAGAAGGGGTGAGAGGTGGGGTGGTCTGACGAAATGAAGCATGAACCAGAAGGATGGGGAAGTACTAGGAAGAGTAGAAATTCAGAGAAAAATGAACAAAATATCAAAGGGAGGGCCGGGATGCAGCTCAGTGGCAGACCACTTGCCTAGCATGTGGGCGGTCCTGGGTTCCACCCCAAAAGACACACACACCAAATCACAAAGGACACGTTAGTTCCTCGGGACCTGGGAATCCTGAGCTCTGACGTTCAGGTGATTGTTGGGTTTGTCTCCTAATTTTTTTATTTTTATTTTTATTTTTTGGGGGGATCAGTTTCTGCAGGATTATAAATCTACCTCTACCTTAACCTTAAAGGAGGATTCTGGAATTTGGGAGCTGGAGAACCTGCAACCCAAAAGCCAGAGGAGGCTGGATGTCTCCAGAAGGGCGTGGGGTCTGGATGTGCTATTCAGTGGCAATATCTCTGACTGAGCTTGGGGAGCCAGGCCACAGAGAGACCCCCTAACTTCCCAGTTCCACCCAGACATGGTGCCCCTGCTCTGTCTAACCCGAGACCCTGCACTGTAGTTCTAGGCGTGCTCATTTAGAAACAGATGTGGGGCTGGGCAGACTCCTGGCTGATGCAACTCTGATGTGGAAGTCTCTTCACTGCTTGGCAGCCCTCCTTGCTCATTCGCCTTTTCTGCTGGTTGGTGAGTGCAGGTGCCTGGCTTTGCCTCAGACAGGAGGGGGCGCCCAAGGCCACCCTGACTGCCTGTATGGGAAAGCTGCTGGTTGTCACCTCCTCTCACCGTCTTCAACACTTGGCTTCACACCTGCCTGTCCTCTGTGCCTTTCCCAATTTGTCATTATTATCTTAGTGATAACAGAGAGGCCACTGGGAGTGGAAGCAGCCAGCACCAGCTTTTCAGGCTGATTAAATGTCCAAAGAACTAAGAGATGTGGGCTGCCTGGCCCTTTGCTTGCCGGTAGCTTGTCACACATGACCTTTCCTGTGCCATAGCTGCTTGCTGTAATTAGGCAACCTGGGTTAACATCTCCCTCAGCACAAACATATTGAAAACAAACATTTGAAAGTATATAACGTGTCAAGCTTATGTTGGCTCTTAGCTGTGTTAACCCTTCTTATCTTTAAAGGAAGAGTAATTTTTTAATTTTTATTTTTAATGAAACAATGTTTCACTATGTTGCCCTCGAAGTCCTAGGCTCAAGAGATCCTCCTGTCTCAGCTTCCTGGGTAGTTAGGCCTATGGATACACGTCACCATGCCCACCATTGGAAGAGATCATAAAAGTACTTGTGACTAGAATGAAGGCGAGACACAGGTAAGGAAGAAAGAGGATGTTCTGGTGAAAATGTGGCAAGGTTTTGGTAAGAAAAAGTTAAGAAAAACAACCTTTAGTTTGGTTATCTAGCACAAGAGATAATAAGATGCATTTAAATTTGCGGACAGGAAAAATCACTGCAGCACTTCCCGTGTGCACAGAGGAGAGGTCACAGCCCTGCCAAAGTTTGTTTCCACCTTGTTCCTATGGTGAGCTGGTCTTCTGAGTGTTTTCTGATTCCCTACAAGACAGCTGCTTCTCTTCTCTATGTGAGGTTGATTGTCCTGTAAAAGCAATGTGATGCCCTGAAATCTAGCCACTTTCCTCATGCACAACCTGCTTTTTCTAAAACCTTCTCACTCATTCAGAATTTGCTCATATCTATCTAGTGCATCTGAATAACTGGAATTTCACTGTAGCTGCCAGAATTCACAATTTTATAGCAATTTAGAAGAAATGCAGTTCTGAGGTCGTGCCTGCCTCATCATATGGGATGGTCCAGATGACAATGCTAAGAATGCAATAAATTTTGTTTATGGGGTGGGACTGGTGTGTGGTCTCTGGGGAGGTCGAAGGTCAGTCATGCAGATTGCATAGTTAATGTGAGCAAGGAGACACCAGGGTGTTTGTTTCACAGTAACAGGAATAAGAATGAGACCATTTGGCAACATTAAATGTAGCAGCCCTGAGTACTATCCAACGGGCTTTTGATGTCCCTGTCTGGGAGGAAAACCCTTATGGGCAAGACCCAAACTTCTGAAAGAATTGGAGATGAAAGGGAATTACGGAAAGACCCCCACTGCCACTGGGGGACTCTTGTTGAACACAGGCGCCTGTGCATGCACAGCTGCGTGGAGACCGCTGAGAGCAATGGAAGTTCTGCTGTTCATGTTGGCAGAGCTGAGAAGGTCCTGAGTCGTGGGATGGCCTGAGAATTGCAGAGGCAGCAGGAAAAATGACCACAGGAGAAAGGATGGGTACCAGAAACGTAGTTGTCCTGGTCCGGGCAGGGAGGGGGCTGGAGGCCTGCCGAGCCATCTGCACCAGGAGAGGCAGCTGGGGACCAGTGAGCTGGCCTGCTCAGTCGAGGCCCGAGGGCCCCAGTAGGCCAGCGATACCCCCAGCATGGCGGAGGATCTGAGCTGCTGTGGCTGGGGCAAGGTGCTGGCCAGGGATGCCGAGGGCTGAGAGCTTAATACAGACAGTCCAGTGTTTGGCTTGTGGGAACAGGACCTGGGGCAAAGAGGTAAAAAATTACTGCCTTTGCTCTCAAGGAGCTCAGAGCCAGAGGGAGTGATACATGCTGGGTCCCACGGCTTAAATTATTGCTGGTAGTAATAAACTGCATACAGACGGAAGTTTTCACCAACAGGGACAGACCTCATTCTCACCTCCATATTCAGGGACCGTGGAGGTGTCCATTCTGATGCTGAGCCCCACCATGTACCCTTTTGGGTGATCCTGTCATTCAGGGTGCGTTCATCTCCTCCTTGGTTGTACTTGATTTTGAAGATGGGTAAAAGTTTAATTTGGTGAATTTCTTTATATTCAGGATTTTTTTAAGACTCCACCCTTAAATATATGCCTTTATTCTAAGCCTTTTTTGTTTTATGGTCACCCCTCTTTTTCAGTACTGGGGGGTTGAACCCACAGCCTCACACGTACTGAGGAAGGTCCTACCACTGAGCCACACCTCCAACCCCTTTCTTATTTTTTATCTTGAGACAAGGTCTCACTAAGTTGTTCAGGCTGCCTCTGGCCTTGAACTTGTGATCCTCCTGCCTCCACCTCCCAAGTAGCTAGGATGGTGGCGTGAGCCACCGCACCTAGCCTACGGGCCACTTTAAGATTACCTGACCCACAAAATGGGGTGAATATGTGCATTTTGGGGAGGAAGTGGAAGCTCTGACAAAAGCTTTGGAGTAAAGGTGGGCTGGGGGAGGGGCTCTCAGGGGTCCACTAGGTGAGGCAAAGGGGGGGAGCACACAAGGGAATAATGGAGGGAACTGACTGACGAGTGAGTGCTCCTTAACATTGTCATCAGGGAGGCCGATGCTCTGCCCCACGAGGGGGAGCTCTGCAGTCAAGCCCTGTTGCCTTGTTTCTCAGTGGAAGTGAGAAGCGATTTGGCCAGAAGGATGCAAAGTAGCCCCGGAGACGGCCATGCGTGAAGAGCTTGGTGAGCCTGGGCAGGGAGCCAGGAGCCAGGGAACGTGTCAAGATGGCATGCCACCTAAGCTAACTGGCACAGATGTGATGAAGACACAGGGGCTGGGCGGATCTGGTGCTGGAGGAGGTGGGGGTCCCAGCTGCAGAATGCAGTCCGTATCCCTGTGGCAGAGGCTGAGCTTGGCAGAGCCCTACACTGGCAACAGACCTTCCGAATGGGAGGCAGAGTCAGGATGTGCATGCAGTAGGTGCATAATGTAGAGCTTTGATCGAGTGGTTGCTGAGGGTTCTTCTAGCACTGAGCTATGCCCATAACTTCCCTTATTACGCACATGGAACATGAGTGCAAGTGATTTGTTTTGGCAGTGGGGTTATCACAGTGTGCTGTCCTGCCTGGCTCTTTTCCTCCTGGCATGATAATGGGACCCAGCTCTGTGGGTGAGCTGAAGGAGTTGGGGGATTTCCCGCAGAGTGGGCAATGGCATGCTGACTCCCTCTGCGTCTCTCCCTGGACCCAGATATGCTTCCACCAGAGCTCGTCCCCTCAGGATCCTCCAGGTTTAGATGATCCCCAGTCCCTTCCGCCTTCCTAATAAGAAAAAAAAAATTACCCAGTAATTCCTTGGTTTGTTCGTTCATTCATTCATTCATTCATTCATTCATTCATTCATTCAGCTTGTCTCCTACTGGTGAGGGATTTTCCTTACTCAGCACGTCTTCCCTCCTCCCACAAGCACAGGAAGAGCTGTCCCTGGGCTCTGTGCCCAGCGCTGTGGTCACCTTTGGAAACATTGCCCACACCGTGGGTTCATGTCTTCCCTCAAGGAGCTCAACAATTTTTGAAGAAGTACATTCTCAGTTAAAACTTCTACCTTTCCCAGCAAGCTTACTAAAGGAATGAGTAAAGAAATGGTCATCAATTTACTTGCTTATGAGCCGGGCTCTGTGACACACGCTTGTAATCCCAGCAACTCAGAAGGCTGAGGCAGGAGGGTTGTGAGTTCCAGGCCAGAGGCAGCCTGCGTGAGACCCAATTTCAAAATAACTTACAAAGGGGGGCTAGGGAGTGCAGGTCAGTGGAGTGCTTTGCTAGCATGAGGGAGGCCCTGGGTTCAAACCCTAGTACTGAAAAAAGAGAAAAATTACTTGTTTGTGGAATAAGAGTCCTTGTTCTGACCTCAGTGCAAGATTCAAATGTCAGAATGGGTGCAGGTTTCAGAGGTCACTAGGACCTTGGGAGACCATTTACCTGGTACCACCTCTGTAGTGGTCAGACCCCATTCAGTGCTCTGAGGCCTGGGGCCATGAAGGACATGCAGAACTCCCTGCTGCTCTTTCTGCACAGCCTTATCTCAGGAAGGAAGATGGTCCATGAAGGTGACATTGATCATCTGTAAAAAGCCTCTGGGTGAGTGAAAAGTCCACGTTGCCCTGTTCTGAAACAGCTCAGAGCCTTCCTGGTGGTCAGGGAGGCGTCATCTCCATGTACCACACCCCTGTCTCCACAGACGCCCAGTCTGACCCTGCACAGTCTCTGCCTGCGTGATCAGGGATTTGACCCCACTGCGGTCCCTACTGTGCTGACCCACTGTGCTGACTAATGTGAGGGGCTGTGGCTCAGGCACCAGCCAGTCATAGGGTCAGAAGGTGCACAAGCCTGCAAGAAAAGAAGCAAAAGACAATTCCCCCATGCAATTTGGAGAAGTAAGTACTACAGCCCCTCAGGGTCTTTGGAGTGACTCCAACATGATTCTGGGCAGGCACTTGCGGTAGGTGGCTGACCTCTTCGCCATCTTGCTTTTCACTTCCTTCTGGATGTAACAGGCTCTGTGGTGCTGGGCACAGGTTTTAGAGAGACTCAACTTGCTCCATCCCTTCTGACAATGGGATATAAACACCCACCTCATATGAGACATGGTTGTTTTTTATGTGAAAGAATAGCACTGTCTCCCTATCAAATGCAATTACACATAAATAGTTCATCTGCTCTTGAAATTTTAGCAGCAAGGCTTAATGCTGCTAGTTACCATGGTAACAGGCAAAGTTAGTGATTTCAAATTTTAACATATTATTCTGTGATGGGAAAGTTCATTTCTGTGTGTGTGTAAGTGTCACATTACACATAGGGAACAGTTTCTGTTTTTACAGACTATTGTGTCAGAAAAGTCAGGACATGAAACTGTCACCATTGATCTGGTTGAACATATTGCAAAAATCAAGTCAAGTTCAGGTTTTTCTATTTCTTTGTCATATTCTTTCTTTTCTGGATCTTCCTTCCCCCAGCTTTATTAAAGAGTAATTGGAGCTGGGCGTAGTGGTTCTTATCTGTAATCTGAGCACTCTGAAGTCTGAGGCAGGATGATCAGGAGTTTGAGGCCAGCCCAGGCTATGTGAACAGACCATATCTCATCATCATCATCATCATCGTCAAAGATAAAAATTAGCTGGGTGCGGTGGTGCATGCCTGTAATCCCAGCGGCTTGGGAGGTGGAAGCAAGAGGATTGCAAATTCAAGACCAGAGGCAGTCTGTGTAAATTAGTGAGACCTTCTCTCAAAAAGAAAGTAAAAAAAAAAATGGGCTGGGGGTGTAGCTCAGTGGTCTAGCACTTGCAGAGCATGCAAGTGTGAGGCCCTGGGTTCAACCCACAGTACCGCAAAAAAAAAAAAAAAAAAAAAAAAAAAAAAAAAAAAAAAAAAAAAAAAAAAGATAAAAATTGTATATCTTTATTTAAATGTGATGTTCTGATATATGTATATGTTTGATATATGTGAAATGGTTAATTCAAGCTAACATAGCCATGAACTCACATAAGTTACCATTTTTGCCGTGAGAACATTTAAGATCTACTCTTGCTATGGCTTGAATATGTCGTCTAAAATCATATGTTGGAAACTTCCCAAAGCAACTGTGTTGTAATGTGGGGCCAAATAAGAGCTGACTAGGTTGCCAGGGGTCTGGGATTTATTTCTGTTGGTAGAGTGCCTCTCTGCAATCTCTGAAGTCCCAGGTTTGATTGCTAGCACCACAAAAATGGGAGAAGGACCTGGCAATCCACTCCCAAGGCAATCCCAAAACATCAACCATTGAAAACCATATGAGGGTCACTATGAGACAGACGTGATTCGATGGCACCTAACAACAACAACAGGTAGTCAGAGCTCTGCCCTCATGAGTGGATTAATGTTATTTCAGAAGTAGGTCCCTTATCCTATGAGTGGCTTCGTTGCAGAAGCACCTTCAGCCTCCTCTCCTTCACCTGCCCATTGCCCTCCTGCCTCTCTGCCTCCTGCCATGGCATGATAGGGCACAATGGCCCTTGCCACTTGCTATCCCACACCTCTGCCACAAACTGACTTCAGTTCCTTTCAAATATAAACTCAGAGGTGGAATTGTTGGATCATATGGTAGTTAGTTCTATTTTTAAATTTCTGAGGACTCTCCATACTGTTTTTCATAATGGCTGAACTAATTTACATTCTGACCAACAGTACACAAGGTTTCCCTTTCCTGCACATCTGCATCAACATTTATCTTCTATGTTTTGGTTCATTTTTTTAAATAAGATGATACCTCCTTATAGTTTTAATTTGCACTTCCCTGATAGCTAATAATATTGAGCATTTTTAATATACCTGTTCACAGTTTGTGTGGCTTCTATTGAGAAAAGCATATTAGGGCCTGCACTCACCTTTAAATCATTATTTATTTTCTTACTGTTGAGCTGTTTGTGTTCTTCATATTACCTGTACTTTGGATATTAAGCTCTTCTCCCATTTCATAGATTGTCTCTCCAATATATGAATTGTTTGAATTGCCAGAGGTTTTTAGTTTGATGCCATTCCATTTATCTATTTATCACTCTTGTTTTTGGTCCTTTGGGAGTTAAATTCAAAAATCATTGTGGCTCAGACCAACGCCATGGAGATTTTCAGCTATATTTTCTTCTAGTAGCTTTATAATTTCTGGTCTTGTCATTTAGTCCTTAAGCCGTGTTGAGTTGTTATTGCATATGTGTGATATAAAGGTTCAGTTTCATTCTTTGGTTCATTTCTGTACATCAAGTTTCCCCAACACTGCTTATTGAAGAGAGTGTCCTTCCCCTAGTGCATATTTGTGGCATCTATGTTCATCATCAATTGGCCCTAAATGTGTAGATTTGTTACTGGGCTTTCCATCCCAATACACTGGTTGGTATGTCTGTTTTTGTGAGAGACACATGCTGTTTTCATTCCAATGTATTATTATAGTATCTCAAGATCAGGTAGAATGATGACTCAGGCTCTATTCTTCTCACTCAAGATTGCTTCGGCTAGTTTGTGGTGCTATACCAGTTAGAGAATTTGTTTTCAATTCTGGGAAAAATGACGTTGGGATTTTGATAGAGATTACAGTGACTATAGATCACTTTCAGTATATGGACATTTTAGCAATTTTAATTATTTCAATCCACTAACATGAGATCTCATTCTATTTATTTTTATTTTATCCATTTCTTTCCATCAATGTTTTCTGATTTTCAATGTACAGACTTTTCATGTCTTTGATTAAATTTATTCTTATTTTATTTTGAATGTTATTATAAATAGAATTGATTTTCTATTTGTCTTTTGGATAGTTGTCAATGCATAAAATTGTCACTGATTTTTGCATGTGGATTTTATACCATGCAACTTTACTGAATTTGTTAGTTCTAACAGGTTTTTTTTTTTTTTTTTTTTTTTTTTTTTTTTTTTTTTTTTTTTTTTTTTTTTTTTTTTTTTTTTTTTTTTTTTTTTTTTTTTTTTTTTTTTTTTTTTTTTTTTTTTTTTTTTTTTTTTTTTGGTGGAGTCTTTAGATTTTCTCTGTGTGTTGTTGTTGTTAGGTACTGTTAAGTCAGGTATGACTCATAGTGACCCTATATACACCATAACAAAATACTCCCCAACACTGCCATGACTGGTACTAAGTCAGTGTATATCTGTTGTTCATAGAATTTTCAATGGTGGATTGTTTGGGGATTATTTTTGGAGTGGGCTCCCAGGTCCTTCTGCCATTTCTGTGGTAATGGGGATTGAACCCAGAACCTCAGAGCATACAGAGCAAGCACTCTGTCAACTGAACTAAACCATAGGAAATACATGTGTTTGTGTATATGTGTGTGTGTGTGTGTGTGTGTGTGTATGTGTATGTATGTATATATATGTGTGTATATATGTATATATACAAGAGTTTTATATCTTCTCAATGAGTTGACCATTTTATCATTATATAATGACCTTCTTTGTCTCTTGTGACTATTTCTGACTTAGATTCTATCTTTCTGATATAGCTAGCCTAGTTCTGTTTTATTTTCCATTTGCATGGAATATCTTTCTATCCCTTCATTTTCAGCCTATATGTATCTTAAAATGTAAAATGTATCTCTTGCAGGCAGCATTTAGTTGGATCATTTTTTAAAAATTCAGTTGAGTTACCCTAAGTATTTTCTTAGAAAATTTAATCCCTTTACATTTAAAGGAGATTTTGATAGATAAGGACTTGCTAGTGCCATTTTGTTAATTGTTCTTTGACTGCTTTGTAGATTCTTTGTTTCAGTCTTCTTTTCTTCTGTCTTTCTTTGTGACTTGGAAATTTTTGTAAAGGTATTCTTTAATTCCTTTCTGTTTACCTTTTGTGTACCTACCTCAGATTTTTTTCTTTGTGGTTGTCATGAGGCTTACATAATGCATCTTATAGTTATAACATCCTATCTTAAGTTGGTAACAAGTTAACTTCAACTACACAGAAAGCTCTGTACTTGACCTCTCCTCCTCTGACATTTTATACAATTGATGTCATAATTTACATCTTTTATATATCATATATCCATTAATAAATTATTGTAGTCATTTTTATTTTTAATACTTTTGTCTCTAAATGATTTTTTCTAGACAGAGTCTCACTATCTTGCCCAGACTGGTCTCAAACTCCTGTATTCCAGTGATCCTCCTGCCTCAGCCTACTAAGTGCTAGGGCTATAAATACACACCATTGCACCCAGCCATCTCTAAGATTTTATACTAGAGGTAAAAGTTATTCATGTACCATTAGTATGATATTAGAGTACTCTGAATTTAATAATATGCTTACCTTTATAATGGATTCTATAATTTTATCTATTTTCATTTTGTTAATACTTTAAACTTATCCCTCTACTTCATACACTAAAGATATCAGTTTCTAGTCTCTACGTGCATCTTATACAGTTCCTTCCATCTTATTCCAGAAATCTCATTCTCTTTCTCTTCCTGCTCTATTTGCATGCTGGCAATATTCTCCATGCCTTTATTTTGCCCTCTTGGGCTCTCTCGCTCTCTCATGTGCTCTCTCTCTTTCTCTCTCATATTTGCTTGGTTCATTTTCTTTTTTTTCTTTTTTTTTGTGCAGTACTAGGGAGTTGATCCTAGGGTCCCCATTCATGCTTTTACAAATGCTCTGACACTGAACTGAATTCTAAGTCCAATTTTTACCTTCCTTTTTCTTTTTTCTTATTCTTTTTTTTCTGATTTTTTTTTTTGAGATAGTGTTTTACTAAGTTACACAGGCTGCCTCTAGCCTTAAATTTGTGATCTTTGTGGCTCCACCTCCAGAGCTGCTGGGATTACAAGCATGTACCACCATACCTGGCTTGGCTTCTATTTTATTTTTTTCTGTCTCTCTTATCGTAAGCAACATTTTCTATATGGTGAATAAATATCTCCTGTGATCCACAAATTAAAAACATTCCATCTTAGAGGTTCTTACTGAAATTGTTCTTCCTAACATTGGTATATTAATCCCAAGGATACACTCTGATTGATCCTGGTGGAATCCACTCCAAAGCCAATCACTCTGCCCTGGGTAATGAGATACTATGATTGGTTAGGTCTGGGTCATATACTCACCCACAGAAAGTGGATGGGGATGAGCACCCCCAACCATAATCACAACCACAGGGATTGGGATACTTTGGGAAAATTCTTCTTTGTCACACTTCCAGGGGAAAGCATGAGATTGGTGTCAGGAGGTTGAGAGCAGAGTACCTTTTTTTCTGCTTCTCCTTGTTGCTGTAGGACTGTGGCATCTTAGGAGGGTTCTGCAGTAGAAAGCACCAGAGTCAACCCAGTTAAATCCCTTCTCTATTTCTTTTGCTAAGACAAAACTAAACCATTCGAAGATGGCCTTCTCTTTGGGGCTCATAGCAAACAGTGTGCCTTATAATTATACCTTGGCTAGATACACACATAAACACATTAGCTGTTGATGATAATGATTGTTGTTGTTGTTGTTAGGTGCTGTCGAGTCGAGTCCGACTCATAGCGACCCTATGTACAGCAGATCGAAACACTTGCCGATTCTGTGCCAGGCAAACAATCTTATTTATGTTTAAGCCCATTGTTGCAGACACTGTGTCAATCCATCTGGTGGAGGGTTTTCCTCTTTTGCGTTGACCTGCCACTCTTCCAAACATG
>VMDO01001635.1:87158-138564 GCA_007922755.1 Pedetes capensis | reverse complement strand
ATGATAATGATAAGGTTTTGCTTTTTATGTGTCAGGCAATGTGTGAAGTACACTTTCCAAATCTTTCATTCGCTCTTGAAAGATATTGTAACTTCAATGTGCTTAAAAGCACGGATTTGATTTCTGAGAAGTCCTGGCTCCTGGTGGTCCTTGTGTACCTAGTCCCATTTTCTCTTTTTCTTGGAACAGAACTATCATATCTCTGCAGAGAAGCTTTTCTCACACATTGAGGGTAGTCTTGATGGCATGGTCAATTTTGTGTGGACACTTGACCCGCACACGGGCAGCTGGGCTCATTTTCTTGGGGCTTTGAATCTTAAATGGTATTGTGCTAGACTGCAAAACATCAGTCAGGGGCCTACTGGTGGAATGCATGAACTCTGAAAATGCCATTGATTATTTCCTGCCCTCTCCTGTCCATAGGATGCACTGAACCAGTGTCCACTCTAATCTAAACCTAGTTATCAGCTCTGCTTATTCCTTGGGTAACTCAAACAAGGAAATAAATTTATTTGAAGGGTATTAGGTTGATTAGGGGCTGGGATTTAGCTCAGTGGGTAGAGCGCTGTGCTGCAGTCTCTGAGGTCCTGAGTTCAATTCCCAGCACCGCAAAAATGGGAGAAGGGCCTGGCAACCCACTCCCAAGGCAATCCCGAAACAGTCAGCCATTGAAAACCCTATGAGTGTCGCTATGAGTCAGATACCGACTTGATGGCACCTAACAACAACAACAACAACAAGGTTGATTAGAGTCCACTTTCCTTGTTGGCAGTTGAAAGACCTTCATGGGTGCAGCCCAAAGAGAAGTCACTGTTGTCCTGATTAGAACAAGGATGTGCTTTATTATTTGACAACAAAAGCTCTGCAGGCCCCATGCTTAAGAACCCATCTGGTCAGAGAGGAATTCTGCAGCAGATCTCCCTGAACTAACTCCCCAGAGCTCGGTTTATTTCCATACAAATGGAATCAGCATGAAAAGGAATGTCACACAGAGGCATTTGGAGTGGCCAGGTTAATTCCTCCTCCTTGTGGAACAACTACATTATCAAGACTATGCTTCACTGTCTGTTGGATGCACTTCTGCTGGGAAGCAGATGAAGTGATTTTGAACTTCTGTGATATGCTTAGTGAAAGTGTCAGTAAAATGACTGTTATATCTTATGCCATCTGTCACATTCCCTTCTCACGACAGGAGCTATCTCCAGCCAACTTCTCGAGCTGAATTTCAGTCTTCAGAGTGGCTAATATGTGAGCCTGCATTCTGCAGCCCTCTGTGGGCCTGGTGTTTGGTTTGCATCTATGGAGAAGTACCACCATCCTGGGTGGGCTCGGGGCTGGAGCACTAATATGCAAGGCAGTGTTGCAAATATCCCTGTTTCTGATGCCTGGAGGGCTTGGTGCAGCTAGGTAGGGATTCAGAGGAGGTGAGTACCAGGCATGGTGGTGGATGCCTTTAATCCCAGCAGCTCAGGAGGCAGAGGCAGGAGGATCACAAGTTCAAGACCAGAGGCAATCGGTGTAATTTAGTGAGACCCTGTCTCAAAAAGTAAAAAAAAAAAAAAAAGAAGCATTTGCCCTGGGAGTAAAATTTAAGAGGAGGTCAAAAATTTGACAATTGAGAGGCGTGGTAGCATATAACTGTACTTCCAATACTTGGGAAGCTGAGGCAGGAGGATTGCTACATTTGAGGCCAACCTAGAATACACAGAGAGACCCTATCTCAAAAAACAAACAAAACCACAGCAATCAAATCAAATAATATTTTAATGCAATATTAAAAATCAAAGTTAATTTTAAAATCCATGAATAATAAGGTATCAAATATATAAAGGCAGCGTCGGTGAGAATACTGTGCTGAGCTGGCTGCAGCCTGAGGCAAAAGGAGCCATCAGTGATGCTGGCCCCCTGCTTCCTCTGCTTTCAGCTCTGCCTCAGTGTCCCCCTCATCCATGGCCCTCAACCAACACAGGGTCTCAGGGAAAGTCTCTGTCTGGTGGACTCAGGTTACCACAGATCGCTGTGGCCTTTGCCTTTTGCCCTGAGTTTTTAAATGGCAGTTGAACTAGGTACAGAATCCTGAGTTCAGAATGATTTCCACGGTCACCTTGGATGCGTGAGAACGGTGGGTTTGCACCTGAGCTGCCGTTCTGACACCTGCCGTCCAGTTCTTGCTCACATTTGGATGATCAGCCTTTTTGCTTCAAAGCTTTAAAGGTTTCTCTTTGTCCTCAATGTCCCCAAACACAAATATAGGAGCTCTACGTACTGTAAAATCCTGTCCTTTTTGGCACTCTAGAAACTCTTTCGATATATCAACATGGGGGCTTGAATACATTCTTAGCATTTCTCAGTCATTATTTTTTAAAGTCTTTGCACTTCTCCCATTACTGTTGCCTCTCCACGTAGGACTTCTATCACACGTATGTCGATAGTTCTAATTTTGTGCTCCAGCTGCTTCTCTCTCTATCCTTTCTCTGAGAATTTCTCTTTTTCAGGTTTCTTGAGGCAGGGTCTTGCTATGTAGCCGAAGCTGGCCTTGAACTTGTGACCCTCCTGCCTCCGCCTTTCCTGAGTACGGGGACTACAGTTATGCACCCCTGGACCTGGCTTCTGAGAGTGTCTTTAAGTGAATGATTCTTAAACTTGGCTATGCATTAGAATCACCCTGGGGTTTCTATAACTCCCTATCCCAGCCTGACAACTTACCTGAAGCTCTCTGGTGGTGGGATCTGACAGAGGTATCTCTAAGGCCTTTGAGCACTTCCAAGGTGCAGTCAGGGTTGAGGATTGCGCCAGGGCTTTGCAGACTTTACGGTACATGCAGATCCCCCAGGCATCTTGTTAAAATGCGCTTTTTGATTCCGTAGCTCTGCATGAGGGCTGAGCACTGGCATTCCTAACAGGTTTCCAGAGGATGCCTGTGCTCCTTGTCCATAGATCACATTTTGAAGAAACACCTATATGATTTTCCAGCAAGCATATTCATCCTTCAGCTGTGTCCATTCTGCTATCAGCCCATTTGTTGGGATCTGTATGTCCGTTCTTAAAAGTCTCATTCTCAATATTTCTAATTGGATCTTCATAATAGCTTTGTTCATACTCTTTCATATAATTTTGAGTTTATCTATTATGCTTGTTCCTGCAGCAGTAGCTCTGTGGCATCCAATCCCGTCAGATCTCGGAAGTTAAGCAGGGTCAGGCCTGGTTAGTACCTGGATGGGAGACCACCTGGGAACACCAGAAGCTGTAGGCTTGGGAGGAGGACCTGGCAACCCCCTCCCAAAAATCAATCTGCCATTGAAAACCCTATGAACAGCAGAGAAGCACTGACAATAGCGTTTCCCCTGTTGTACAGAGGGTCACTATGAGTCGGATACCGACTCGACAGCACCTAACAACAACAACATTATGCTTGTTATAAATTCTTGTTCTATCCTATCAGAAGCAAACAAGCCAGATGCTGAAGTGGCAAGGATAAATTTAAATCAGTAACAACTATAGCCATAGGGAAAAAAGAGATCAGAATGAACTGAACACAACTTGGGCTTGCAGCGAAGTAATCAATGTTTTAAAGAGAGAATGAGGGACCAGGGAAGGGGCCAGAGAGGCACTCAGGAGAGTCAGGGTCATGAAGATGCAGAGAGGGGGAAAATGTGACTGGGCAGCTGTGTCTGCTGGCTGGTGTTGCTGAGGTCGGAGTCCATCCTGCCACAGAGCCCAGGAGAGAGGCCCCAGGCCGTGTGCAGCTCTCGGGTGGAAAAAGCAATACATTCGGGGCAACCTGAAGTTTTCTCAGCAGGGGCAGCTTTAGGAGGGTGGGGTGTCCTGGGGATGTGGCCTGGTGCTTTAGAAACAATGTTAAGTGTTGGTCTGTACAGAGCAAGGTGCGGCCCAGTGAAGGAAGGCCTGGAGGAGCCCGTGCCAAAGGGGGAAAGTCCTCATCAGTGGGCAGAGGCTGAAGGGTGTGGCATTCATACCTTAAGGAGCGGCCCTCTTTCAAGGCCTCATTGTTCTCTGACCCAGAGGTCACATCCCCTGAGAGGACCGGAGACTTTGGCTGCGGAGTGTATACTGCACTGAAGCCCACGCCAGGCTCTGGCCCTTCTGGTAGACTAGGGAGGGAGAGGGGTGGGAGGACGAAGGAACTAGAGTAAGTGGGCAGAGAAAGAGAGGAGGCAGTGTGGGGTGGAGCTGCTGGTGTCACAGGCCAGGATCCTCAGTCCCTGTCTGACTCCATCCCAGCAGATTAATAGCTCTGGGCTTCTGTTCTGGGCCCTGCTCTGCCCTAGGGCTGCTGTCCTTGGTGAACCCCCAAAATCCCAGGAGTAGGAGGTAAGGCCGGGACGGTGAGAATGCACAAGGCCCCTGGACTGCTGGCAGCAGATTTTCCCTCCCACTACCAAGCGCCACCTGGTTCTTCTATGGGTAGACAGAGGACGTCTCGTGACAAGAGAGGGACTGGGCAATGCTGATGAGGAAAACAGCTTTCTCCAGCTGGCCCGGGGCTGCTGTCTCCCCACCCAGGGACCCAGACTCAACCTGATTTTCCTAGGTGTTTCTGTTTCTCCTGAAGGAGTTCAGTTCCCTCAGCAAATACATGTGAGCTTTGGAGTGAGGCAGGCAGCAGCCCCCAGGAGCTTCCCACCTTGTCAGGGCCTAGGGCCCCTCTGGACTTGGTACTCATCTCCTTCCAGGCAGCCTGCATGGAAGTGGCTGCCAAGTCATAGCCTCAGCCACAGCCATCAGTCCTGGGGACAGAGGTGAGCACCGCCGGGCCTCCGCCAGCATGGAGCTTACACGTGCCAGAGGCAGCCAGGCAATGACACAGATGTGGTGAGAATGACTCAGGTGTAACCACACAGCACAGCGTGGGTCACCAGCCTCAGCCTAGAAACGCTGTGCCTTATTTACAGGGGAGCAGCCTTTTGGGGGAGACCGTGGACAGGCAGGGGCCAATAAGAAAGAAAAGAGCCGGGTGCGGTGGCTACACCTATCATCCCAAGGACTTAGGAGGCTGAGGCAGGAGGATCGCAGGTTCGAGGCCAGAGGCAACCTGTACAACTTAGTGAGACCCTGACTCAAGATAAAAATTAAAAATGAGGCTGAGGGTGCAGCGCAGTGGTGGAGTACTTGCCTAGTGTGTGTGAGGCTTTAGACTCAACCCCCAGTAGTGAAGAAAAAAGAATAAAAGAAAGGAAACTGTGTTCATAAAACTAGCAGGAGTCTGTGGGGCCATAATTATAGTACATCCAGCAAGACACAGCTATGAACGTTCAGGGCAGATCCTGTCTTTATTCTAGCTTTGGATATTTTGTTTATCATGGGTTTTTGCATTAATTCTGATTTTTAAAGAACCTGCATTAAAATAGTATTTGTCTTGTTCAGTAGATCATTTATTTGTTATTTATATTTCTTTATTTTTCCCTGCCCCATTGCACTTTTTCCTCAAGGCGAGTGCCTGACTTGCCTTCCCCTAACCCTTGCATCGGGGCTCTGCTCAGGGCAGCACAGGTCTCTAAGGGCTGGGTGGAGACAGCCAGGGGGCATGGAGCAGAGGCTGGCCTACCAGGGCTTGCACCCTTGCTAAAGAATTTGGACTTTCTGTCTCTACTCTTCTTCAAGCCCATTCTGTGGCACATGGCTGCTCTTGAGAAGCCCAATGTGGCTTTCCAAGGATCATGCTGGCTAACACAGGATGGGGGGAGCAGGTTGGAGGAAAATGTTCACAGACTCCCTGCAAGAGGGGTCCCAGTGCCCCCCACCTGGGGAGCCCAGGAGCTGGGGCTTGGATGCCTCAAAGCCCCCTGGAGCCCGCACGTCCATCTGATTTCTCCTTACCTGTTTTCCCCCAGTGTGCCTAAGGGGGATGCAAAATGATCTCATTGATTAACAGATCATTAGGAGCCTCGTTTTCCCACAGTGCATTTTACATCGCAAGGGTCTGTTAAAAGAATATCAATGAGCTTGTTAATGTAGCAGTCGGGATCTTCTGGTGGAACCAAAGCTTTAGGAATCAATAAAACATTAAAAAGGTTAAACACTTTATTGGAGCAGTCAGAAGATATTCTTTAGTTAATGATACAGCTTTAGGGGGAAATGGAATATGAAAAGGCAAGGTAATATCACTCCTTCATGGGAAAACCATGCGTAAAAAGATGGTTTTATCAGTCTGATGCTTGAATTCAGAGAGTGTACTCATTATCCTGCTGAAATAGCAAAGTGCAGCCTCTGCAGGGACAGTGGCAAGGTGGTTGGAAGATAAGAAGGTTGGGCTGCAGCTTGTGCTAGGGCGCTGGCCTAGCGTGTGCCCGGTCCTGAGTTCCAGCCTCAGCTCTGGAAAGAAAATGCCAAGGGAGTCGGGTGCCTTTGTTGACTGTATGGCTTCAGGCGAACCACTTGATATAATTTCTCTGACCCTCAATTCTCTCGGCTTATCAGTCAGCCCACAGTACCATATTCCTCCCGGGGTTGGTGCTCAGATCTGACATGAAGGTGTGAAGATATGGACTGGTGTGTACATACTGGTTTTGTCTATAATCACACTAGCTGAGCAATTGTCTTGGGGAGGAATCTTTGAGCATGTGGAAGTAGAGGAAGAAGGTCCAAAGTGTCACAGCTGCGGTGGTCACGTCCACTGCTCACCCCATTCGATGGCTCCCTGAAAGGATGAGCAAGTCCGCACTTCCTCTGAGACTCCTGTGCATTCTTTGTGCATCTCATCAAGGCTCTGATTCACTTAGCTCCTTCTGGAAAGGAAGCCTCTCTCCTCTTCCCTTCTAAGGGTTGGTTGCAGCTGTGGCCCATCGTTGGGTACCAGGTAAAGCCTGGGAGTGGCCCATGTTCCCACCCATCTCTACTAATTCCTCAGAGCTGTAGCAGGCGTGCGAGAACTGCCCAAAGTACATCAGTTTGGTGGTGTGAGTTGGGCAATGGAACTTCTTATCATTGACCAGGTACACATGTTGTTGTTGTTGTTAGGTGCCATCGAGTCGTGTCCTACTCATAGCGACCCTCATAGGGTTTTCAATGGCAGATTGTTTGGGGATTGCCTTGGGAGTGGGTTGCCACATCCTTCTCCCATTTTTGCAGTGCTGGGAATCGAACTTGGGACCTCAGAGACTGCAGAGTGGCGCTCTACCAAGTGAGCTAAATCCCAGCCCAGGTACACATGTAAATGTAGCAAATTATCTTAGAAAATGAAACAAGGAACCCATGAACAGGTTGGAACATAGTCAGCCTTCAGTGATGCTCTCTGAAGCACCTGCCACTCCCCATATCTTCATAGCCATCTACCTGCTCCCCTGCCTCCTCCTGGAAGCCCTGTCTGATAATTCCAGCCCACAAAGCCATGCACACTCAGGCATACGCTGTTTGAATTTTGCAGGTTGGCCCTGAGGACAATCTGACTCTGAATGAATCCTTGAAGCCTATGCAGACACAGGTCTTGGTTTTTTGAGGACACTGAGTCCTCCGAGGGCAGGACCTCATCTTCCCCTGTGTCTTTATGGTGACCCAGAGCCAGCTCTACCCTAAGCACATGTTCACTCATGTCCCAGGAGGGGCCACATCCTTCCAATGACTCCACTGACAGAAGGTCTGGTTGAGCTTTGCCTTAGCAAAATATAAGTGAGGGAGAACTAGACGCCAGGAGGCCTGAGGTTCAGGGGATGACACAAATGCAGGGAAGCCCAGGGTAAGGTGGGAAAGCCTGAGGGCGGAGTGGGGGACATGCCTCAGTGGGGCTCAGTGGGCATCCTGTCCAGATGGCAGAGGGCTCAGTGATGGCCCACCCAGGCTGGGATGAGCCCCTAAGAGACTTTGCTTCTGATGTGGGTCCCACAAGGATGTCTTGCTTCATCGTAGCACATGCAGACACTGGGAACAGGGACCACTCATTCATTCAATCATTCAGTCATTCAGTCATTCATTCAGGAAAACCCGTGGCCCACTGTGGGGAAGCACAGGTGCCTCTGGGCCTGCTGTATCGCAGAGCAGGGGAGGCAACACACAAACCAAAACACAAGGAGAGCATCTGCGGGCACCATGGGCCTTAGGCCAGCCTGCTGCCCTTCCCCTGGAAGGCCAGGAGGCCGTGGAAGAGCTGAGGCCGAGTCACCTTTTCTCTAGGAAACAGGAGCCTTTTCAGGCAGAAGAGCAGCTGACGAGGCCCCAAGCAAGACTGAGCAAGTGGAGACCAGGGAGAGGGTGAGGTCAGTGTGGCCAGGGCTGACGGGAGAGGAGAGGGAGGTAAAAGAGAGACAGACAAGTGAGAGAGAGAGGTGAGAGAGAGAAAGAGAGAGGGGAGGGGAGGAGAGAGTAGAGAAAGAAGGAGAGACAGAGAGATTGGTGAGAGAGAGACCGGCAGATGGCACAGGCCACCAGGGGTGAGGTCTTGTCTGTCACAAAAGGAGCCTGGATCCCAGCCCCGCCCAGGCAGGCAGACCCCTCTGTTGCTGGGTGGAGGGTGATAAGGTGGTGGGCGGTGGTGGGGCCAGGCCAGGGTGACTCCTTCCTCTTCTCCAGCTGGGCCGGCGCCATCACAACCCCTCCCACCCGTGAGCCTGACCAGGAGCCCCAGCCCTGGAGGGCGAGAGAAGACCGTGGACAGCTCCTGAGCCTCTGATCTCTGGCCTCCTCCCCTATAGATGGAACCAGAAGGTGCCCTGTGCCCAACGTGGTGGTGAGGGTGGGATGACAGTGTCACTGTGCATCAGCTACCCGATCGTGGTTCAGTGTGTTGTCAGAGGTGTGCGCATTAGTTGGGGTGCCTGCCTCGTTACTGTCTTGTCATCTTGGCCTGTGTACCTTTACACTATTTTCTGGGTCAGTGTGACCTGGGACAGCGACAGGGACCAGAAGGGCCGGTGCCTGGATCGCAGTCTCCATCCTTGGCCACTCTCCCTGGGCCTCATCATGTTCCAACGTGAGGACCTGTTTGACAGTGGTGTGCATTCAAGATTGGGTTTGGGTGAGTCTGGGAAGTGAGTCCCCAAATCAACATTGTCTCCAAATTGAGAAAGCGCCACATCAGGAGCCCGCTGTGCTCCTTCCTACCTCTGTCCCTCAGCTCTGGGGGTCTTACCCTCCAGCAGTCGAGTACCCCGGACGTGGAGTGATAAGAGTAGAAATGGAAATTACAGCCTAGCAGAACAAACCGCCAGAGCACTTAATCAAACCTGCCAGGCTTTTCCTTCGATGATGGATTAAACTGCCCAGAGGCGCAAGGTGGTTTTGCAGAACTGTGTGGCTTTAGATCTCTTGACAGCCGCCCAGGGAGGGCCATGTGCCATGCCACATGGAGAATGCTATGTGGGAATACCTGACAATCCACGTGATGCAACTGTGGACTCACTGGCATTGCAGAAGTGCAGGCGACGCACACCATGGGGCAGGATCCCCTGTATGCCCGGGAGCAGCCCGCTGGCAGTGGACTAGAGCGGGCTTAGCTAGTGCTGCTGGGGCCTTGCTTGTTGGATGCTATGCCTTATATTGCTGTTGCAGGCTGTGGGCACAAGGGGCAGCCTGTTGGTGACATGTCCCACCCCAGGCCACAAGAAGAACCTTGCTACCACCCATAAACACCTCAGGTGTGAAGAAATGACACCAAGGGCAAAGCCTTTGGCTCATACCCCGCCTCATGTCCCACCTAGATCTCAGGCAGCTTAAGGGGTGGAATGTCTGGCCAGGTCACACTGACCCAGAGGGTAGTGTAAATGTACACAGGCCAAGATGACAAGACGGTGCCGAGGCAGGCACCCCAACTAACACGCACACCTCTGACAACACACTGAATCACAGTCGGGTAACTGTCCACCTGCACACCTTCATGGCTACCCTTCATGGCTGCCCTTCATGGCTACCAAGTGACAGGCACTCTCTGTAGCCCAGCAACCTCCAAGGTTCAGGCCAGGCCTCAACAACATTGCCTCTCTCTCCAACACTGTGCCCCTGGTAGCGGACAAGTAGGTCCTTCAGGGATCAGGAAGCCTTCCCTAGCCTATCCTGGGAGGCATTCCTATCAGGAGTCATGCTCTAGGCCAAGGCTTCCTGAAGTATCATCAATCTCTCTGGCCTCAGTCCTCAGCCTCCAAGATGTAGCCTCAAATCTTCAACCTCCAATTCTCAGCCTCCAATCCTCAGCCTCAGTCCTCAGCCTCTAATCCCCAGCCTTCAATCCCTACCCTTGAATCCCCAGCCTCCAATCCCCAACCTTTGATAGCCAGACTGAGCTCAGCTTCTAATCCCCAGCCTTCAATCACCAACCTCCAATTCCTGACCTTTGATCCCCAGCCTCAATCCTTAACTTCATATCCCCAGCCTTCAATCCCAACCCTTCAGTCACCAGCCTCTAATCCCCAGCCTTCAATCCCTACCCTTCATCCCCAACCTTCAATCCCCAGCCTCTAATCCCCAGCCTCCTATCTCCAACCTTTGATCCCTAGCCTCAATCCCCAGCATCCAATCCTCAGCCTCTAATCCTTAGCCTCAGTTCTCAGCCTGTAATCCCTAGCTTTCAATCCCTGGCCTCCAATTCCCAACCTCCAATCCTCAGCCTCCAATTCTCAGCCTCCCCTATGGGGGCTGCAGCACCCATCCTTCTCTGATGGGGAGCTGGCTTCTGACAATGCACCACCCCCTGTGTACCCCTCCCCCAACTCCCAGCCTTGCTCTCATGCTCTTCTCCTGCTGCTCATGAGAGCCTAGTGGGCATTGTTGTGCAAATTACCTTTCAAAACCTTGGTAAAAGGCCCACCTTGGATCGTGTGCCATCTGCCTTCTCCTGGCCACTCCCTGTCCATGGAAGTGACTGTGGGAAGATGCTCTGTGCCAGCTCCCATTATACCTGACGTGGTGCCAAGTTCTCACTGGTCAGGGAAGCCATGTCCTGCAGATGTGTGGTCTAGGAGCAGAATTTTCAAAGGTGGGGGACTCAGAGGAAACTAGACAGAATGGCTGAAGTGTCATGAACTACAGAAAGGCTTGCTGCGGTCCCCTCACTATTAGAGGGAAGTTTCAACAGTAGAGATGAAGCTGGTATCACAGCCTTCCCTCCCTTCCCACCTCAAATGTGGACGTGATGTCTGAGCAACAGCAGCCATCCTGTGACTGTGAGCAATAACTGCATGCTAAAATCTGTGCCCATGGCTCCTTACATTCCCCTAGACAACCCCACAAGGCAGGATCCATTCTCCACCGTGTTAGAGAGGATGCTGAGGTGCAGAGAATAGCAACGATAGAATTTGAATCTGAGGCTGGCCAGTCCCAGAGTCAATGCTATGAACCATGAGCTCTGCTCTCATAAAAGCGGGGATGATGGGCAAAGGAAAAAGGTTCCTGGCTTCTTACTATGCATGCTCTACCTGCACTGGCATGCAGTTCAGCTTCTTTCTTTCGCTCTCTGAGAGCAGGTGGACTAGATATGGAAATCCTGATGGGCGCCTGACGGGAGACTCTCCACGAGGCTGATATTTAATCACTCGTCTGTTTAACTCCAAGTCCGGGTGCAAAGCAGCCCGAGGTGTGTTGATTTAATAATAAATCAGAAGTGAATGCTCACAATTCCTTAATTATGTATATTTTTTTTCTCAAGAAAAGTTTAAGGATCCCAGCAGGTGCCTGCTCTCTGGGCCTCATTACTGCCGACAAAGCTAGGATTTATGTGCTGAAAGCAGCATGTGGCAAAACATGAGCAGGGCTGGGGAGGCTGCAAACGCCTTCCCCTGCCATTAAAATGTCACCTCAGGTTAAATAATGTGCGTTAACACGCCAGACGAGTCTCCCACGCTTGTCTCTTTTACCTCCTCTGAAAACAATTTAACAGCTTATAATGACTTCACGGTGAACTGTGGTGAGTTATTCAGCCTTTCTTAAACAATCGTGACATTCTCTCACTTTTATCATTCCATCTCATTTAATTTAATAGTGAAGACCACAAATTATCAAAATGAAAGTGTGATTTCAGTACTCCTGGGAGGTGGCTTTCCAAATCATGGTATTAAGCAAACTCACTGCATTAGGAATTATTGATTTGATTGGAACAGGTCATGGAAGTTTTCCCCTCTCATGGCCTTGTTAACTCACACTCTGTGGTCGGTATTAGATGCTTCTTGTCCTCCCTCTTTCTGTTGCCATGGCTACTAGGGATCTACTCAGTGATCAACAGTAGAATTTGGTTCAGCAGAACACTTATTTCCAACTCCCTGTCTCACATTTGTGTCTCTGCTGTAGAGGCCCAGGGTGGGCGTATCTCATCATTTTCCCAGACTTCCTTGCAGTTGTGTCCTGTGATCTGGTTCTGTCTACTGAGGTACAATTGAAGATGCTGAGGGTGGTGGCAGGGAGGTGTCAGAGAAAGCTTTTGCTTTCCTGTAGGGGCTGGGCTAGATAGATTGGCATCACCACTCTTCTGTCTTCCTACTTTATTGTGAATGTGAATGTGATGCTGGGGCTGCAGCAGCTCTCCCGTAACTAGAGGACAGGGCACACGTGGGAGAGAGACCCTCCACACCAAAGACAATGATGTGGAAAGGAGCATTAGACCGCTGAGCTGGTGCTCGCAGCTGCCTACTGCTATATTTCTTCTTTGTAAGAAAAACAACTCCTACTTCTTTTTGTTTGTTTTTTCAGCTTAACACAGTTGTAATTGGCATTTATTCTACCAGAAAACACTTCTAGCTTAAGTGATGACCTAGCATTAGGCTGTATGTAAGATATGGGGGGTTCTAGAGGGAAATTCATCCTATTTCTATCCATTTCTCCCTTCATCCTCCTCTCCACCCATCCACTTATCCAGCACTTCAACAAATGCTTATTCAGCACCCACCATGTGCTCTCTTGATGCTGGGAAACAATAGTACGTAATAGACTAGGCACATTTCTCCTGAAGCATAAACTGTAGAAGGCTGGCAATATAAGCAGCTGTATCACCAAGATTGTTGCACAGACACAGGTACTGAGTGGGGAATACAGCAGGGTGAGGAGACAGTGTGGAGGGTGAGGAGAGAGAAGCCAACGTTAGATGCAAGGGTCAGGGATGGACTTTCTGAGGAAATGACATTTTTTTTCTGAACACTAAGTGACCGGAGAAAGCCAGTCATCAAAAATCTTGGGGACAGTATTCTAAGCAGAGGAAAGAGCAACTGCAAAGTTCCCCAGAAGAGAAAAGGCTAGACGTAGACAACGAAGTGTAAGGGAGGAGTTTCCCTGAAGAGTCCTGAGAGAGGAAATGGGGACGCCTCAGTCTGGAGAGAGGCAGCGGTCAGGCCAGGCAGGCCTGGAGGACATGATAGGTCATTCATGACTGTGGCCTCCGAAAGCATGGGGACCTGCGGTCAAGTGCAAATCTTCTGGTCAAGTGGTAGAAGCAAAGAAGCCAACTGCATCTTGACTGTAGAGGTACTCAGAGGCCCTTGTCCCAGCACAGCCTACCCAATGTGATGGCACCTAACTACAATTTCAAAGTCTAGAGGTGAGTGTCCAAGGGCTGCTGTAGGCCTTGCACATCTACGGCCATGCCCAGGGGCCAGTCTCCTTTCCCTGCTCTCTGTGTGCCATGGAGCAGATGGCAGGGTAATGGCCCTGCTTGGCCCTGTGTTTTTACAGTGGCATTCTTTCTTGTCTCTCTGTTGACTTGGCTAATTGCTTTAAAATAGGGTTTGGCACAGCTTTTCTATAAAGAACCAGGTAATAAAATTTTAATCTCTAAGAACCATATGGTCTCGGTTGCAAATACGCACTGTGCTTTTGCAGCATGAAAACAGCTAAGAAACGAGGATGAGCACGTTCGAGTAAAAGTTATTTATGAAAACAGGCCAGGGGTGGTGCTCTGGATGGGATATGAGGTGTGCGTGGCCCCCAAGGTCATCTGTGGGAAGCCTGGCCCCCAATATGGATTGTTAGGGGATGGTAGGACCTTCAAGAGGCGGGGCTTATGGGAGGTCATTGCTGCCCCTCCTGTGTCTCACTCTGGCTTCCTGGCTTGTCCTGTGATCTCTTCCCCGGCATATGCTCCTGCCATTCTGGAGCCATGATGTGATGTGGAGGTGGGGGGGCAGCAGAGCCTGAACTATGATATTTGGGCTTTCAGCCTGCAGAACTATGAGCAAAGTTATCCAGCATCAGGTTTGTAGTTATAATTCTAGAAAATTGAATAATATAGTTGCCTTTGGGACATTGGATGTAGCACTGACCTCTGCTTTGGATCTTCCTCTGGGTTCGCCATGGAAGAGGTTAATAGGGGGTTCTACAAAGCGAAATTTCCTTCCTCAACTGAGACAAAGAGGTGTCTTTTCCAAGTGACATCAGACGTGCTCTGTGAATCTGATAGCTGGGAGTATTCAAGTGAACCCCTTTTAGTGGTATGAAGTGATAATGTTTGGGGAAGAGTCCCTTGAAAGGTAAACACTAAAGAAATATGTTTGGTCACGGCTGTAGCTCAGTGGTAGAGCACTGGGTTTGATAGCCAGCTTCACAAAGAAAGAAAAAGGAGAAGGGAGGGAGAGAGAGAGAAAAAAGTTTTTTTTAGCATTATTATGGGCTAAGGAGATGAGTGTGGTTCATGTCCTGGTCCATTTTTAATTCCTCTCCAAATTCCCTGAAGGGCAGAACTGCTTGGCCATCATTTCTGCCAAGGCATTCTGTGACTATGGATGAAAGCGGTCCTGGTCTCCTGGTGACCGTTATCCTGTCAAGTTACCATCTCCTTAGAGATCTCGAGAGCCTATAAAGCTTATGTTGGACGTCTTTCACACATCATGACCTGCTTGATTTTTGAATACATTTACGGGTCAGATATAATCACTGGAACAAGATATAAGGACAAGACAGAAAACCATGGCCAAATCAGTGGGCAGTTAGCGCCATGCCACCCATGCCAGCCTCCTAGGTGGGCGTGAAAGACACTGATGAGTCCATGACTGTCCCACAGTGAGGTCCTCACATGTGGGATTATGACGTGGGCATACAGTACCCCGGCCTCCTATGCCATGGGACCTGGGCCTGCTGGAGGCAACATTTCCTACTGTTGCCTGACTCTGCTGTTGGAGCCCCTGGCTCTGAGTCTGAATCCTCACCCACATTCAGAGAAAATGACTCACTCTGTATATACATATATGTACACACATATGGATAACGTGTGTGTGCGCATATTTTTATTTATTTATTTATTTATTTATTTATTTATTTATTTATTATGGTTTGGGCCAAAACCAGAAAGAGAGAAGTTCTCAGTCTGTCTCCACCTCATTCATAACGTGTTATGACCTTGCAGAAAAGATGAACCAGAAGCCAGGATGTTTGCACCCGATGTAGCTATAGGCCCCAGTTATCAGAACTGAGAGATCTGTCTTCTTCCTGGCATAGGGCCCAGGGCCTTGGAGGGCCACACTCACCCCCAGCATGGTGATTCCTGTAGGGACCCTAGTTCCTAGAGCTCTTTTCTATGTCCATGGAACTTTCTCACAGAGTAGAGCCCTGTGTAGAAACACTTGCTCTACTTATCTTGCGTTTCCTTATTGATAGTGGTTCATGGTTCTGGCTCAAAGAACTCCATCTCCCTTACATACCTGTAGAACTGGAGAAATTTGGAATTCTCAAGATGCAGTGTTGGGCATATACTGTGGTGAGTGGTAGAAAATTGAGAATAACTGAGTATGTCCAGAACTAATGGGGAGTTTTCTATATTGTGGGTAACAGAAAAGCCGACCTGAGTCCAGAAAGTCAATCCCAGAAGCCTCTTCCTCTGCTGGCTCTTGCAGGGATAAGTGGAGCCAGAGATGGGGTGACCCTGGGTAAGGGAGTCTTCTCAGACAGGCTGGGGCATGTTATGACACGATTGACTGGTGAAGTTGAAGGTGATCAAGGTGTGTGAAGCAAATACGCATTATCTTCAACATAGGTGTGTTGAGCGCCTCCTGCCTCTCAGGCACTGTCCCAGGTGCTAGGGCCATATCATCGAACAGGAAGAAACCTCTGCCCTCACACAGCTCACATTCTATCAGGGAAGTGCTACAGATAAACAAACAAGTGCGAAGTGTATCAGGAAGTGAAGGGTCAGGCAGGGCAAGTCACCTGGATGGAGGGAGCACTGGAGGCTGCCTTTCACCCCAGGAAGCCAAGGCGCCTCACCCATGAGCTGGCGTTTGAGCAGGTGCTGGAAGGAAGGAAGTGAGGCTTGTGGCTGCCTTGGAGAAGACCACACTAGGCAGAGGGACAGCAGAGGCCTGGCACTGAGGAGTGGCCGTGGTGGCTGTGGCCGAGTGCATGAGCACGGGGAGATACCAAGCAGTGGGTGGGGTGCGGATCACACAGAGCCAGGCCCAGGGGAGTCTGGGTTTCCTTCTAAGAGCACCAGGAGGGCTGCGGACAGAGTGCCGCGGTTGGCCTTGCTGCAGGGCTGCATGGGGGCTGCTGCCTAGGGACCCGAGCACTGGTGGGGACCAGGTGATCAGGAGGCAGCTGTGGAAATGATGCTGGGTGATCACAGGGCCTGGATGAAGCAGGCAGCTCTGCGGAGCATAAATGCAGCCAGATGCTGAACAAGTTTAAAGCCGGAGCCAGTGGGGTTTGCTAACAGGGTGGCTGTTACTTGGCTCAGAGCGCAAGACCCCAAGCACATCAATGCATGGGAAATTTAACCTAAAGGGACCTTCAAAGGCCTTGTAAGAGCCTCCCTCAGAAAGCCTGTCCCTCCGACCTTCTCTGTCCCCCTCCAGTGCAGGGAAAGGATTTCTATGAAGTTCCTTTCCTGTCCTAACTCGATCCACCAGTGTTCTCGCTGGAATTTTACTGCTCAGCAGGGACAAAGTCAGGCTGGTCTGTCCACACAGCTGCATAGACACCGTCACCCATGACTGTCCTGAGTTTAAGGCCCGAAGATGTATGTACAAACCACTTTTAACAGATGCTGGGAGCCAAACAGACTTCGTGTCAGACCTTTGTATGTTGTTGAGACCCGCTGAGTTTCCCCATTTACATCCTCAAAAATCATCTCCAGCCCCTGTTCCTTCCTCCCCCACAAAGACGAGGCAAGGAAACTGCTGAGTCATTTTGGGGTGCCCAGGCCCTGTGGTTACTGTTATGCACATGATCAACACGTGGGCCTTTCCCCATAGTCTACCTGTCTTTGTCCACTTATTCCAGGGATCCTTCAGAGGGTGGACAGGAAACTTTCTGATGCCTCTGCATTGTGTTGAGATTTTAAAAAGGGGAGTCAAGGGGAACCCCAGGTGTTTGGTCCTAGCACCTGGAAGAGCAGGGTTGCTGTTTATTGAGTGGCAAGAGGTGGTGGGAAGAGCCATGTGGGACCAGGAATCCTGCCCTTGACAGGTGAGTTTGAGATGTAAACAGAGTTGGAAGACCAGGTTGGAAATCAGCTACACAGTCTGGGTTCAGGGGTGAGGTCTGGCCCAGGACCCATGGGACCCCATGCTCATCTTTGCACTCACTGCCCAGCCTGTCTCATCCAATTCCATGACGTTAAAACCATCACAGCCAGGCCTGGTGGTGCACATCCGTGATGCCAGCCTGGGAGGTCGAGGCAGGATAGCGAGCTCTGGGCCAGCCCAGGCTACGCAGCAAGGCCAGACTCTGTCTCAACAAAACAAAACAAACAAAGCCATCTACGCCTGTCCCCTCTGACATTCAGAAGTCAGGAATTGAAGAACTTGTAAAGTGGAAGTTCTCAGTTGGGGGCTGTTTGGGCCCCAGGGGACATTCGTTAGTGACTAAGGACATTTTTGGTGGCTGCAGCAGGGGACAGGGTACTATTGTCATCAGGGAGCCTGGTGCACATCCTACAGCCCTCAGTGAAGACCCCACAACAAAGATTCATCTGGTCCCAAATCTCAGTTCTGCTGAGGTTGAGCAATTCTGTTGTAAAGGAGTCAGAGAAAGGGAGGTAGAACCAGAGGCCAAGACGTTTCTAGGCATCTTCTGGTCTGTATGATTTGAGGACCCAAGGGAGCTCCAGAGAGAAGATCTTAGATCAGTCACAGCTGACCCAAAGTCTGACCATCCCCATAAGCCTCAATAAAGGCTTATTGGACTGAATTTTATTCTAGCACCAAACAGGCCATGCCAAATTGTGAGCCTTTCCCACCTACAGTATTTTCCAGTGTAGGGCTGTGACTGTGTCCAGAAGAATCTCCACTATCTATTGTCCTTGTCACTCATTTGGCCAGTTAGCATATTTTTTTACCAGTGCCTCGGATATAGGTTCCATGGATAAGATTGCAACACAAGGTCCCATCTCGCATGGAGCTTCCACTGCTACAGAAGGCCACAGAATGTATGGAAGCAGAGGAAACAGAGACAAAGAGAACATTAGGCAAGGCAGAGAATGGAAAAGCTGGCAGGTGGCAGACCTGAGGGGTGCATTTGATAAGGACCCAGCCAGCCAAAAAGCCTCCCCCTCCTCCCCCACATGGGAGAGGGCTTGGCAGGTTCCAAGGGAAAGAAGTGGGCCTCACATGCTTGAAAACTAGAGAGCAAGGCAAAAAGCAACATGGAGCACATCAAAGAGGCAGGCCAGAGGTCAGAGTGAGAGGGCAGAGGGGACATCAGAGCGGGACCAAGTCTTCAGGGAGGAACCCGTGAGACAAGTGGGGAGGGTCAGGACTGGGGCGCTGGCAGCCACTGCTCTCCTGAGCTCAGAGTCCTCAGAGCACACAAGCTGGGGGTTTGCAGTGACTGCTTCCATGACAGCCGGATGTCAAGGACCCTCAGCAATGCCCACAAAGCCACACTGTGGTTTACCCTCCCCCGCAAAGTGGCCCCCTGAAGATGGCTCTCATGTTTCCCATATTAGCTTATGATACCTGTTTAAACACCCTGAGTAGATGACAGGGGGGTTGGATGGTCCCCTAAGGATGTGAGAGTGAAAGTAATAAGTAGGGAGTGAACATCTGAGCTTCAACCTGTAATCACCTGTGGGAAGACAGAGAAGATGAAAAATACTGACCTACGGTAGCTTTTAAGATCTAAGATTAAAGAAAGTATCTTAGGAAGGTAATGATAGTCACTGTCAGAGAGAAAATTCCCTTCAAAGCAGGAGGAAGAGGAATCCGCTGAGACTTACGGTTCTTCCTTTTGTTGCCACAGTGTCCGCAGGGCTGGGATGAGAGGGTTCAGTGATGCATTAATTCTAATAACCATGCTCCGTCCTGAGCGACCGAGTTGGCACAGGGCGGGGCGTCCGCGGGAGAGGGTGAAGGCTGAGCCAAGCGAGGCTCCAAAAGGAGCCTCTGTCCTTCCTGCTGTGCTCCAGCCCTGCCCAGCCCGGGCCACCCTGCAGACCCTGGACACTCCTCCAGCCAAGGTTACCGCATGCTGTGATGAGGACGCAGAGGTTTACCTGTCACTCAGGTGCACTTCCCACCCTCTGAGCACCACCTCCGGCACACGGAGGATGACGGAATCTGCACTTTCTACAAACTCTGTAATTAGTGCTATATTTTCCAGTCTTAAGGGAGGTCCTTCTTAGCTGTATTTGAAATGTACCCCAAGGCAATTTGGTAGGAAAAGCTGATGAAATGGGGCTGGCAAAATATTGATAATTACTGGAGCTGAGTAGCTGATGCCCAGGGTTCATTATACCATCTGCCTATCATCCCTGATCTGACCCCCACGTGTCCGTATGTATATTTGAAAATACCTCTTACAAAAGGGTAAAATAAACAAATGCAGCACTAGGTTTTTCATCCACTCAGTCTTTATTATAAGTTCCCCGGGCCTCTGACAACCTCTGAAAAGAACTTCAACATTTTTGCTAGTAGATATGAGGTGGCGTTTTCTAGAAGTCAGGCAGATGTCATGGGAAGCGATTTCGCAGGTTTTGCGATGGATTTGTTGTTATTAGGTACCATTGAACTGGTGTGTGACTCATAGCAACCCGACATACAACAGGCAAAACACTATTGCCAATGCTTCTCTGCTATTCATAGGGTTTTCAATGGCTGATTGTTTTTTGGGAGTGGGTTGCTGTGTCCTTCTCTCAAGTCTACAGCATAACATTCTAGAATGTTTCCGGGATGTTTTAAGTCAGGGCTCCAGTTTCCTTAAGCTTACATCACGTGGTTGAGAAACCTGATGCCATCTTGCTGCCTGGCCATTTTCAGGCTACCGTGTCCCATGGCTGTCATTGACAAGGTATCAATGCAGCCCCCAGATGATTGCCAATAGACAGGAAACTGGGATCAGTCTGAAGGCAAAGCCCTGCATGAACACCAAGACAGCTCTTGCTGCTTTGATTTTTCTCACTTCTTTACTCTGTTCTTCACTGGCTTACTTTTTGTTCCAACACTAATACTACCCTTTTTGATATATCATAGTATTCAAGCTTACTTTCAAAAATGTGAATTTATGGGTTTCTTTTGATTGAATACTAACTTTACATGATATCCAAGTGCAGGCTTATATAAGGAGAGGTGTGCTTGGCTGCTGTGAGACCCTGGGTTCCATCCATAGCACCATAAAAATGAGAGAAAGACCTGGCAGTCCACTCCTGAAATAGTCACTCATAGAAAACCCTATGAATAGCAGAGAAGCACTGACCTAGTGCTGGTCATGGCACAGCGTCGAGGACTGTTTTGTCTGTTGTACATAGGGTCACTATGAGTCAGATCTGACTTGATGACACCTAACAACAACAACATATATATGATTTTGTGCCTTTTTCTAACTAGCTTAAATATGGACAAGATTTAAAAATTAAATAGAGTAAAACAAATTACTACAAGAAAAGGCAACATGAGCTAGTTTACTTATTCCTCTTATCCTAAAGAATTTCCTTGTGTGATTTAAATTGTAAGGTGATTTCATGGGGTGCAGCATTTAGGCTTGGGGACGTGAGAGAGATGTTAGTAATGTTAAACTCAAAAATCATAAACATTCAGGGCCTAAGTGAGCATAGACTATTTATTCCCAACACTCTTGTTTGAGAGCCCCTAGGAAGACAAGAATTGTTCCCATGTAGGCAATCTTTACTGATCTTATCAGTTGTTGTTGTTAAGTGCCGCCGAGTTGTGTCCAACTCATAGCGACCCTTATAGGGTTTTCAATGGCTGTTTCAGGATTGCCTCAGGAGTGGGTTGCCACATCTTTCTCCCATTTTTGTGGTGCTGGGAATCGAACTCGGGACCTCAGAGACTGCAGAGTGGCGCTCTACCAACTGAGCTAAATCCCAGCCCTTCTTGTCAGTTGTTGTTGTTGTTACGTGCCGTCGAGTCGAATCCGACTCATAGTGACCCTCATAGGGTTTTCAATGGCTGACTGTTTCGGAATTGCCTTGGGAGTGGGTTGCCATGTCCTTCTCCCATTTTGCGATGCTGGGAATCGAACTTGGGACCTCAGAGACTGCAGAGCTGCGCTCTACCAACTGAGCTAAATCCCAGCCCCTCTTGTCAGTTAGTTAGGTACTATTGACTCACGACCAGGGAAGCTGCCATCAGATTCCTTGAGTTAAAGCTGTTGGCTTTCAAGCAGTGGGAGATGTTCCCAGATTCCAGAGTGAGGGCCTTCTCTCCCATCCCACATCTTTCTGTCCAACTTCAAAATGTGACAATATATGTAGAATGCATAAAACAAGCCCTTAACTTATTCAGTGATTGTGGAGACCCCATTTCACACCCAGCTTACAGGTAAGTTGCATAGGAATCCTACCTTGTTTCAGACTCTGAGATGAGTTTTATGGCTATTGTTCCATTTTGCCCTTTCTACACCCATCGTAAAAGGACTGCTGTTGTTGTTGTTGTTAGGTGCTATCAAGTTGATGTCTGACTCATAGTGACTGTACCTACAAGGTGAAACACTATTGTCAGTGCTTCTCTGCTATTCATAGGGTTGTCAATGGCTGATTGATTTTTGGGAGTGGGTTGCCAGGTCCTTCTCCCAAGCCTACAGCACCTGGTGTTCCCAGGAGGTCTCCCATCCAAATATTAACCAGGCCTGACCCTGCTTAGCTTCCAAGATCTGAGGGGATCGGATACCACAGGGCTGTGGCTGCAGGCAAAAGGGCTGCTACTACTGCTAAAGCTGAAAACAAGGACTGCTGGAGAAGAACAGGACTTGATTTCTGAATTCTGGGGGTTATGAAGGGAAGACATGCTGGTGAGAAACTTCCCCAAGCAGTTTGCTGTGAAGGCAAAGTCAGGGGTTGAAGCACTGGGGAGGAGGGCCAGCTCGTGGGGTTCATGTTATGCAGGGTTGGAAACCAGTGCTCTGGAGAGGTTGGAATTCGTCCACAGGTCTGAACACAGCTGTTTAAATAAATCCCACGTTCAAGGCACAGCAAAGAAACTTCAGATTGGTCCCGTGTGGGTCGGGTGCTCGAGGGTACTCCAGGTTCATGGTCCTCCTGTAGCCTGAGCTGGGAGAGAGAGCACAGTTCCAGGCTCCAAGGCAAGCTGTGCTAAGCAGAGATGATTTCCATTTGCCTGTCATCCCTGATCTGACCCCCACGTGTCTGTCAGCATGCCATGCTGTGGGGCTGGGATGTTGCAGTGGTGCTGAAAGCTATGCCACCAGTATTTCAGATACCAGTAGGGCAACTCATGATGGACAGGTTTCAGCTGAGCTTCCAGATTAAGAAATACTAGAGCGAGGGGTCCAGCAACCCACTCCCAAAACAATTAGTAATTGAAAATCCTATGAGTAGCAGAGAAGCACTGTCAAATATAGTGCAGGAGAATGAGCTGGTCAGGCTGGAAGGCATTCAAGATAAGTCTGGGGAAGCATTGTCTCCTCAAAGCATAGTCAACCTTAGTGATGGCAATGAGGTAAAGCTCCTGGGACCTCCTTTTGCTGATGTGGCACAGTGCAAACTAAGAAGCACAGTGGCTGCAACAATGGGCTCGGACATAAAAAAGATCATGTTCATGGCACAGGGTCGAGTAGGGTTTCGTTCTCTTGTACAAAGTGTTGCTATGAGTCACACCTGACTCGGCGGCCTCTGACAACAATAACCTGATCCGAGGAGACCAAGGCGGGAAGACTAAAGAATGTGTCTAAACTCACATGGGAGTCAGGATTTGAACATAGGTCAACTTTCATGGATCCTGCTTTCACTCAGGCTCCATGGTTATTACCTCTTCACAGGAAAGGTGTTCTTTAGCCTTAGTCTAGAGTGAGACTCCAGGCACCAGGGCACAGGTGGGAGATGCTGAGGACACAGCACCTGTGTCTGTGCTCATTCCTGTCCATTGCCCAGAACAGGGACCTGGCTGGGGGTTGGGATGGAAGCCACCTGGGTGCCTGGACCATGGTGGGAGACTCAGGCCAGACCTTGGAGAACTGGGACCACCACAGAAAGCTACCAGAAGCAAGGGCCTGTGGCTGCACCCTCACTTCTTGGCTCCTCTCCCTACATTTACCATTGATAGTTAACATCCCAAAGCGGCATCAGCAAGAGAAGCCAAGGCCGCCTTGCCAGCCCGGCTGAAAATGGAAATGATTGACAAGTTCATCTTCGGGGTTTCAAGTGGATTGTGCTGTTCCCCGAGTGGAAATGAACAAACCCATAAAAGGGAGAAACAGACTGGATTTTGCCTTGGAGGCTCCGCATGTGGTGTAAGTTACTGCGGAGCTAGCCTTGCTCCATGATGCCAGCATCGTGAGCAGTCAGTAGAAAGGATGGATCCCAGGCAGGCAACAGACAATAAATCAGGGACCAGGAAGCTGTGGGAATTCTTGAGTTTCCCACAGTAGGCGCTGGCCATCCGGGGGTCTGCTGTGATTCCCTGTGTACCCGGGAAGGGAGAGGAGCCGGGATGGAAATGATGGGGTGAAGCAGTGACAGCACAGCTGGAGCAGAGGTCCCTGGAGCGTAGAGCCATCAATGCTGCAAACGGTGCCCTCCCAGCTCTCACTGGGTCTACCGACCTCAGCTGAATACCAGGCTTGTATGTGGGGCTGGGAACAATTCTTGATTTTGCTCATTCATCATGATGAACTCAGGAGCTTTTTTAAAAACTATGGACTGCCCTGGGCCCCATTCCAAGAAATTCTGACTTAACTGGCCTCTAGTGGGCCTGGGCATTGGTCTGTCTCTCCAAAGCCCTCCGGAAGACTCCAAGTGCAACATGAGCTGCAGGCTGAGTTGTGAAGGCACAATTTATGGGACCTTCCTGCCTGACAGCTGCAGATTTCTTAGAGCATTTAAAGAAAAAAAAAATAAGCAAGACTTTATTTATAACTTCAATTAGTTTTCCCACCCTACATTTCCAGTTAAAACCTACTTGCAGCCATGGAACACAAACTGAGGGTGTCTTGAGGTTTTGACCTTCCCCCTTTGGTCCCTCTGTCAGTGTGGAGCATTCCGTGCCTCCACTTGGGAACTCACAGTGGCTTATGTGGGCAGGGCAGAGAATAAATATGAAGGATGTGTGGTCCTGTCACCTCCAAGATGAGGCAGTGTCTTCCAGGGCTTCGGGGCCGGCCTCTCCTGTGCTGCTCCTCCAGATCTGCTGGTCCTGGGGGCCTAAGGGCCTGCTCAGTATGAGGCAGGATAGAAAACAGGGAAATGTGGGGGACTTGGAAAGGGAAAGAGCTTTCACGCTGGGATCTGATTAGAATCTCATCAATTGAGAATCAAGAAATTTGACACAACTACTAAGAAAACTGTTGTGAGGACTGCCTGTTTAGAGGCGACATTTTTGAGAGACATTTTAAATAATGAAAATGTTAAAATAGCAATAAGTCATGCTAACGATCAGTGTGTAGGTGTCCTTTGAGTTTGACCTTGCTTTCCTCTCTGTAATTTTGAACTTCTTTGAGATATGCCCAGGCAACTCCCTCATGACTCTTTTCTTATCTGTAAACCTATACAGTGTACCTCCTGCACTACCTAATAATCTCATTTACTAAAGGGAAGTTCCTCTGAAAGAAAAGCCTAAACAACAGAGCTGCTTCTATCCATCTTACTGGCACCTCCCTGATCCATGCAGAGGCCTTTCTAGGTGCAGGTTGAGGCTCACATCACTCTAGGAGCCCAGAGCTGGGCGCCCAGGGCTGACATTACATGGGGTCCCAGGTTAAATAAATCTGGAAGGGACACACACCCAGAGGTGTCTTTCCTGCTTTTCCCTCTTGAGAAGCCCATGTTCATGTCTTGGACGTGTATCGCACTCTGGTGAACACTCGCGCTTACTCTACAGCACTGACTTCATAAACTCTAGACCTTTGATTCACTCTCCGACTCACCCTGAAATCTTTTCTGCGCTGAAGCCACGGACCAGGCTTCACCTGAGTAGAGGTCCCGATTAACGGAACTCTCAGGCTAGGTGGCCACACTGAGTTGCATTCCTCTGCCGTACCACCATGACAACCACCCTCTGCCTCCCACCTGGGTCCGCAGTGAGGGGACAGTGAGGTGAGGTACACTACCTGGGCAGCCCCTCGGCCTGGCAGCCTCCTGGAGCTATCTCTGTGGAGGCCGCCAGACTCTGGCACCTGCTTCCCTGGCAGTGGAGGCACAGGCCTCTGAAACGCTGGGGTCTCCCCAGACTCCCCTGGCCTCGTGGTGGTAAGTCACCCTACGCTTACCTGTTTAACCCTGGAGAAAATGTCTCCCTCCTGCAGCTGGGAGGGGCTCTTTTGTATAAATCACCTCCCCTTGTGGCAGGAGACTGCAGCAAGGCAAATGTTTCCCAACCCACTGCTTATTCGAGCCCCTTCTCTGGACCTTACACAGGTGAACGCCAGGGTTCAGAAATACCAGACAAAAACAGAGTTTTAGGACAAGTCAGTAAGAGAGTGAGGCAGTCTGAAGTCTATCAGGTAAGGAAACCCACAGCACATGCTTCAGAGTGAGCGTGGGTGTGGGCGTCAGAGAGGGAGACTCCCCCGGGTGTCTTCACAAAGGTGCATGCATGAATGCTGGCTTTTGAAGTTACTTTGCTCAGCAGGATCCTAGCAGGTGTCTGGGATAGATTTACAGATTGGAAAAGGAGTGTTGTGAAAATGTCTGGACTGGGATCCAGGAAATTCCTACTGTGTCTAGTTTTAACGGACTCACCTAGTTCTGTTAACTAGGAAATTAGCCAGGTCTGCTGACTTTAGTTATAGCACATAATCTGGCTTGGTGAGATTTTCAGGGAAGCATTGTTTTCTGTGGGTCCCCAGCCCTTCTCTTCTGTTTGTGTTGGAATTCTTAGCTAATAAGACTCAGACCAGATCCCAGGCTGAAAAAGTTCTTTCCTTTCCCAGTCCCCCAATTTTCCCTGTCTTTCCATCCTGCCTCACTCTCACTAGACCTGGTCATACAAGCCCTGCCTGGGAGCAGGAAGGAGGGAGGAAGGAAGTCTTATCCTACAGGCCCTGCCATTGCCTGCCATGTGCCTCTTGACTGGAAGACATGGACCTGGTCATGCTCGGGCATGTTGACCATCATGCAAGGCCTCCCTCTTCCAGGAAGCCCTCCATGCATGCAGGCCTGGCTTCACTTCACCCCCGAGTGTCCCGTCACTCTGCTACCCACCGTCAGCTGCCTTGTGGCTATTTGTTTGTTTGATTGTCTTATCATTGTCTGATGCTGTCATCGAATCTATTGAATTTTAGTTTTTACTAGAATGCCAATTTTTGAAACTCGAGGGATGCATTTTATTTGTTTCTGTCCTGGTCCTTTCATAGAGTGTGAGGAGTCCTAAGAAATAGTGAGCTTGTGAGATGCGTCTGTCTTCCTCCCACACAAGAGTGGGCATTTCATGGTCCCCTTTACCAGAGATAGTGTTCACCCTGCAAAATGAGATAAGCAGCATCGATTGTTTGTTTAACGTCCATGCCTCTGGGGTAAATTTAAACTCTGTTGTGCATCCCACAGGTCTCTGTGGTCCAGCTCAGGCCCACCTGGCCCATCTCCCTGCCTTGAACAGCCTCCTCTTTCTGAACACTGCATATGCTGTTCCTTCAGCGTCAAATGCTTTTCCCCAACTGTCCAGCTGACAAAATCCCAATCTTCCTTCAGCCCCTGAGCCTGAAGTCAAATGCAGCCTGCACACAAGGGTCTTTGGAACTCCTGCAGGGAAACGGGAGCATGCTTCCCACCTGCCCTGCCATGCCAGGACCTCTTCTTCCTTCTCATGCATTTCCCAGGGACCACAGCTTTCAGTGGTTTCTACTTTGATTACTGCATAAAACAAGATAATACAAATCTCTATTTCAAGATGGATCCCTTTTAGACATCAGACCCCAATGTGAAAAAGAGTGTTTTATTACCTCTCCTTCTTTCCATGTACAATGTTTGTATTATGTTTAGATCTCATATTTGATTACCTTGTTATATTTGACCCTTTACATTTGGCGTCAGATCAGAGTTGACCATGACTCACTCTGACTCCATGGTTTATAAAGTGAGGGTCAGGCCCCTGCCTTCTGCATTGGTAGTTAATCCTCCTACGTCTCTCAAAGATTTCTACCAATGGAGACTCCCACCGGCAACATGGAAAAGTTTCCATTTTTCCCTACAGGATTGCTGTGGTTAACTTTCGAGGGTCTGTTGTCCGCCTAGATGCTAATCCTTGATGGCAGGGTCAGGGGCTGACCATGGCAGCCCAGGGCCCAGGAGCCACATCCAGTCACTCGGCCATTGGACGAACGATCTGCTTTGGAAACAGGGAAAGGAGCACTGGTGATCTCAGTGCCGGGTGGCATTGGTACCCATGAGTGCTCTGTGCTTACTGCTCCCTTGGGGCATAGGTGAACCAGGATTTTGGTCTGATTGAGGCACAAATAATTCCTAACAATTGGAAAAGGTAACCCTAGAGGTTATAGCACCTGGCATTGAAGTTCTGTGTCTGACATGGTGATCCTATTCTGACTTTGCTTTATTAAGTTGCCCTTTCTCTCAGATTCTCACATAATCTCTCTAGTTCTCTCTTAATGAGTTGCATAAAATCTTTGGCATGCCCAGACTCTGCTGTCACCAGCCTCAAAATCCTGCTCTCCCATGCCTCTTCCTTCAGGAATCCCGCCCCTCGCTTCTGCCTGCAAGTGACTGCTTTGCCCCCTGGGTTCTCACAGCCTGTACCTACCTGCCTGCCTTCGTGAGGCTCCGGTTTCTCTGTATTGCAGTGTCATGTTTGGACACTTCCCTCTCCAGTTCGTGTGGTGCCATTCTAATCCACAGTGGGATGTTGTCTGGGGGCGGAGCCCCTGGGAAGTGCTTAGATCATGGGGACAGAGTCTTCGTGAACATGATTAGCACCCTTCTAAGAAGAGGCTGGACAGCTAGCTCTCTGCTCTCCACCTGAGAACAGAGAAGAGCCATCTGCACTCCAGGAGGTAGCCCTCACCAGACAAGGGGCTGCCAGCACCTCGACTTTGAACTTCCAACTGTAGAACTGAGAGGAACAGATTGCTGTTGTTTCTAAGCCACCCAGTCCATGGCATTTTGTGGCAGCAGCTGAACTGCCTAAAGACGTGGTTGTTTGGCCCACACCTGAACCTCCTTGTTCGGTGGTTCCTCAGAGGGAAGCACTTGTACCCAGACATCTTGTGGGAAACAAGTGGAGGGCCTGCACCCCAGAGCTGCTGGAGCAGCGCCTTGGGGAATCCGAGCTCCACATCCCACGCTGCCAGGCTGGGCTCTGGGTTTTTCTCTTGTCCCTTCTGACGTACACAGGAGCGATGCTGACTCTTTCCTCGTCTCAGCTCCCTTGGCTTTGGCATCTGCCCCATAGGCACCTAACAGAAACGATCTGGAGATGGCGTCCAGCTTGTTCATCTGCACGTGTCCATTTCCACCCCTGTGCCGGCTCCTGATTCACGCAGGTGCTCAAAGCTGCGCGGCTGGGTGAGTGGCGGAGCCATTGCTCTTGGTGGAATGGCCAAAATGGGTTGAGGATCCCCATTCGCAATTGAAAGGAAGCCACTCTACCCACGCTTTGTTTCAGCCAAGCCTTTGCCATGGCTCTCTGAGGGAGTAGGTCTTTTTTGGACCAAAGGGAAGAAGGACAGGAAAGGGTTGGAAGGATTCTGTTCTGAAGAATTGCTCTGGCCAGGAAGCCAAAGGATGTGTGGGAGCTGGAGAAAGCCTGTGATCAGTAGAGTAGAAAAATGGAGAGACAAGAAACTCCCTGCAGAAAACTCTCAGCCTTTAAGAGAAAAGAAACTTTTTTTTTCTTCTTTTTGTGTGAAGCTTCAGACAGTGGAAGCTGTGAAAAGAAATCCTCCAGCTGAGCTTTAGCTTTTGCGGAACCCCAAACCGGCAAACCTTTCTGAAAAAATAGGCTTGGTTTTAGCAGCAGCACTTAAAAAGCTATAGGTTTCTCTTAAATACACTGCCTGCCTGTGTCAAAAATTAAAGGGTGTCTTTCTAACATCACGCCATCCTTCAGGGTCACTCCAGTATGTTTCCTTAGTCCTTGGCATTTAATCATTCATAGCTGCTTTTTCTGGCCTCATTTAGATTGCAGTCATGTCCATAACAGCATCATACAATTAAATGGCATAATGTGTTGCAAAACTTCCTCTCAGCCAGGTAGGTCCCAGGTACTAGTTAAAACAATTGAGTTGGCAATTGGTGGAACATTAAAGTCTTTTATGAGAATTAAGAAAGACAAGATATATTGAATATCAATGGCTGCCAGCTAGATCTTCACACTCCTTGGTGAGGTTGTTTGCATAGTATCTAGCTTAAGTCTCCACTTCTAAAGCCAGTCCTCAAGCAAAATTTGATCAATAATACTTGAGGAAACAAAAGGGAAAATAAGAGATAAGTAAAGTGAATTCAACTAGGTCATACTGAAATTGTTAAGTGGTCTTTGAGTTTGTTGAAAAGAAGAAAAGAATTCTATTGGGCACAAGAGAAGAGGATGCAGAACAGTGTATGCGTTAAAAATGATGCTTTTGATTTCTGGTCTCTGATATGGCAACTCAATCTCAGAAATCACCATTCCAGCCTAAAAATAAGTGAAATGCTCAACAAAATGAAAAGTCAACAATTCTCCTGAAATTCATCAGAGAAAAAGTCACAGGAACAACCATCACTCCTAAAACTGGAGAGACAGATAGGTGAACACAGAGAATCACAAGCTCCTGGGCCAAAAGCCCGTTAGGAGAAACTTGCATGAGAACCAGTGCGGGGTTGTTGTTATTAGGTGCCATTGAGTCGGGTCTGACTTAGAGCAACACTCATAAGGTTTTTAGTGGCTGACTGTTTTTCAGGATTGCTTCAGGAGTGGATTGTCATGACCTTCTCCCCAATGTGGGGTTAGAAAATCCTGAACTATAACTGACAAGTTGATGGAGGTGAAGCGTGGACATCTTTGAAAATTAAAAGCTCCAGGGAATAGGGACAGACTCAGTGATGAAGTACTTGCTTAGCATTTGGGAGGGCCTGTGTTCCATCCCAGAGCTGCACAGATGCAAAACAAACAAACAAAAATACTCCGGAGCTAGCCGGAGGTGTTCCTATACTTTGTCAGCTTTACCTCTAGCAGCTCTCCCAGGTTCTCAGGGAGAACATCAGCAAAAAATCCCCCATGCTACCAGCAGGGGAAGGGCAAAAAGAATCATCTTGAAATATACCCCAGCATTCTTCTGTTTTCAACAAGAATGACCCTTGGGAGAAACTCTTTTACCAGAACCTAAACTTTTGGGGTTTTATCAGAGCCTCATCCTCCTCAGGGTAGGGAAATGCCCAACTCTACCAGGTTCTAGCCTTCCAAATAGGAGAAGGGATATGCCCAGATGCAGACTCCTCTAGCCTTCTGCCCAAGGAGAGGATTACCCACCTAGTTCCCTCTAGATATTCTGTCTAACCCAGGAGGGGAGAAAAACTGAGAAGCACTGGCAACAGTCATAGTCCAGGAGCATAGGCTTACCAAAGACCGAGACCTTATCAGAACGCTTCTCCTTCCCACCACTTACCATGACAATAGTCAAGGTCTATTTACCACAGCAATTTGTACCCAGTACAACAGGTCCATATTTCTACAATATATTACAAGGTATATTAAAAAGCAAGGAAGTTTGAAGAGACAGAACAAGTATTAGAACTAGAATCAGATATGAGAGCAATATTTGCATTATAAGACCAGAAAACAAGTGCATATTTAGTGCACAAAGTATTTTATTGGAAAAAGCAGACAAGGTGAAAGAACAGATGGATATTGTAAGCAGAAAGGTAGAAATCTTAAAAAAGAATGTGAAAGAAAATCTAGAGGTCAAAACATTGTGAAGTATGAAGACTTCTTTTGATAGGTTCATTATTAGATTGGACATAGCTGGGAAAATACTCTTTAAGCTTGTAGATATGTCAATAGAATTTATCAAACAGAAAAACAAAGAAAAAAGATTGGATAAAAAAACAACATCCAGAACAGAATATCTGAGAACTGCAGCATAGGTACAAAATGCCCAACATCTATGTAATGCAGGGTTCCCAGCCTTGGCCCGTGGAGCTGGTAGGAAGCAGACTGCCCAGAGGTGAGCAGCAGGTGAGTGAGTGAAGCTTCATCTGTATTTACAGCCATTTCCAATAGGTTTATATCTTGAAACTTCCACACTCATCCCTGGTGTGTGAAAAAATTGTCTTCCATGAAACTGATCCCTGGGGCCAAAACAGTTGGATAATGCTGATATGGGAATACCAGAAAGGAACACAAGCAAAATCTGGAGCAATAATGATGGAGAACTTTCCCCAAAATAATGTTAGATGTCAAACCTCAGATCCCAGAATAAATAACTGAAAAAGTTCCTAGGTATAGAATTCTTTTCAAAATACAGAGAATCAAAGGTAAAATCCTACAAGAAGCCAAAGATAAAAACATCTTAGCTATAGAACAAATATAAGAAGTGCATCCAGCCTCTCTTCAGAAAGTATATATAAAAAAAGTGGAATGAAATATTTTAAATGTTGGCAGAAAAATCCCACCAACCTAGAATCCTCTACCATGTAAAACTATCCTTCAAATTTAAAGAAGAAATAAATACTTTGAGAGAAACAAAAATTAAATGTGCCACTTGTAGACTTGCTGTGCAAGAAATGTTAAACAAAGTTCTTCAGAGAGAAGGAAAATGATATAGGTTACAAACTCAGATCAACATTATAGAAAGGAAGAGCATCAGAGAATCAGTAAGTGAAGGTTAAAGAAAATCTTTTGTCTTGTTCTTAATTGATCTAACAAATAAGAGTATGTTCAAAATAATAAAAGCAGCCCCTTATGTATATAGAAAAGTATGCTTGATATGGTTATGAATAAGTGAATAAACAACAGGAATGATGCAAGAGGGAGGATTAATTAGAAACGTTTTGTTAAGGTGATTGTACCATGTGAAAGTTGCTGTAGTATTATCTGAAAATAGGCATGGGACAGTTGTAAATTTATGTTTCAAACTCCAGGGCAACCAATAAAAAAGTAAAAGAACTAATATATTGTATTTCATAGTGAGAAACTCAAATTTTTCCCATTAAGATTAGAAAAAAAGGATGTTCTCTATCACCCCTGTTATTCAGCTTCATACTGAAAGGCCTAGTTAATATAATGAGTCAAGAAAAGGAAATAAAAGGTATGTAATTGATACGGAAGAAATAAAAACGTTTCTGTTTATCAATGACACAATTATGTCTGTAGAACATCTAAAATGCTCAGCAGGCCAGGCATAGTGAGCTCAGCACTGGGGAGGCTGATAATGAGGCTGGAGGATCATGAATTTGAAGCCAGCCTGGATAACAGCAAGTTCCAGTCCAGTCTGGGCTACGTAGTGAGATCTGGGCTCAAATAAAGAAAAAACCAACAACCAACAATCAATCAATCAATACAAACCTCTTGGAACCAAGTAATTATAGTAAGACTATAAGATGCAAGCCTAAAGCCATAGCACTGTGGCATCCAATCCCATCAGATCTCAGAAGCTAAGCAGGGTGGGGCCTGGTTAGTACTTGGATGGGAGACTGCCTGGGAACACCAGGTGCTGTAGGCTTGGGAGAAAGACACAGCAACCTACTCCCTAAAATCAATCAGCCATTGAAAACTATGAATAGCAGAGAACCACTGACAATAGTGTTTTGCCTATTATATGTAGGGTCGCTATTAGAGGGACACAGACTCCATGGCACCTAACAACAACCACACAAGATGCAAGGTTAATATATAAAAGCCAATCACCTTCCTATATGCTCACAAATGAACAAGTGGAATTTGGAATTAAAATACATTACTATTTGCATTAGTGCTCCATAAAATCAAAACTTAACTGAAAATATAGCAAGATACACATAAGATCTATATGAGGAAAATTACAAAACTTTGATGGAAGATAATCAAAGAACTAAACAAATGAAGAGATATTCCATGTTCATGGATTGATTCAGTATTGTCAGGATGACAATTCTTCCTAATTTCTCTGTAGATTGAAAGTAATCCCAATTGAAATACTAGAACATTATTTTCTGTATATCAACAAACTGATTATATAGTTTGTACAGAGAATCAAAAGACCCAAATTGGTCAACTTAATATCAAATGAAAGAAACAAAATTAGAAGATTGATATACAACATCAAGACTCATTGTAAATCTACTTTAATCAAGGTGATGTAATTTAGTGAAAGAATAGACAAGTGGATTAATTGAGTAAAATAGAAACAGGTCTACATATTAAACCAACTTTTGACAAAGGAACCCAGGTAATACATTATAATATTTTTAATAAATGGGATTAGAACAACTGGACACCCATATACATAAAGCTGAAACTAGATACAGAATTTACACCCGTCAGAAAAATTAACTCAAAATGCATTATGGATTTAAATGTAAAACACAAAATTGTAAACCCCCAGAAATAACACAGAATAAAATCTATTAGAATGGCCAAAATCCCAAACATTGATAGCCTAAAATGCTGACATGGGTGTGGAGTTACAGGAATTCTCCTTCATTGCTAATGGAAATGCAACATTGTACAACCATTTTGGAAGAAAGTTTGATAGTTTCTTACAAACTAAACATATTCTTACTACAGGAATAAGCAATCATATTCTTGATATTAACCTAAATAAGTTGAAACCCTGTGTCTAACCAAAACTTGCACGTAGATATTTATAGCAGCCTGGGCCCCTTAATGAGTCCTGGGTGGGAGCCTGGGCAGTGGGAGGAAGGCCTCCAGGGGACCTGATGTGGAGTCAGGCTTAAGAAACACTCTTGAGCAGGGTGTGGTGGGGAACACCTATGATACCAGTGACTCAAGAGGCAGAGGCAGGAGGATTACAAGTTTGAGGCCAGAGGCAGCCTGGATAACTCAGTGAGACCCTGGCTGAGGGGCAGTTCAGTGGTCAAGTGCTTACAAAGCATGCATGAGGCCCAGGCTTCAACCCCTCAGTAAAAACAAACAAATAAAACAAAACAAAACAAAACAAAAATCACACCCTTAAGGGCAGTGGAGGGCATGGGGAAGAGGCAGCAAGTCCTGTTTTAAAGTCTGATAGAATAAATTTTCCAGGGGAATAGAGAGAATACATATGGCGAGCTGATTATGGTTCAACCTGGTTTCATCAAAAGACGGGGATTTATGGTCTCACTGACGTGGATGGCCTTACATGGGCTGAATCCTGCAGCTCCCCCAGGGTTCAGGGTCTGTCCGTCTATCTGTCTGTAGCTTCTGTGTTGCCCTGGGTTCTAACCTCACGCTCCAGACCGGCTTCCCAATGTGGCTGCCGTTAGCACCGTGCTCACACCCTTCCAGAGTCAGAGTGGCAGCCCTGCTGTTTTCCAATGTCTGAAGATTCTTCCAGGGAAGCTCTGGGTCACATGTGTGCTCTGGGATCACTTACTCTATCCGTGTGGCCATGGGGACACTGGCGCTGCAGTCCCGAGGATCACGTTGAGGGAGGAGCAGCTTTTCAGAGAAGCAACAGGACAAACGCTTGGGCAGAAAGGGAAGGAAGAAAGAATGTTATGGAAGGAGAGTGAATGCGCACAGACACACATGTATGCAAGTCCCAGGGGTGTTCACAACCATGGTGTGCTAAACTAGGCGCAGTGGTGCACGCCTATAATCCCAGAGGCTCAGGAGGGGGAGGCAGGAGGATCGCAAGTTGGAGACCAGAGGCAGTCTGCGTAACTTAGCAAGACCCTGTCTCAAAAAGTAAAAAAAATGGCCTGAGGGTACAGCTCAGTGGTCTAGCATTTGCAAATCATGCAAGTGCGAGGCCCTGGGTTCAACCCCCAGTACTGCAAAAAAAAAAAAAAAAAAAAAAAAAAAAAAAAAAAAAAAAAAAAAAAAAAAAAAAAAAAAACCAACCATGGTGTGCTGAGGGTGTGGCAGGCTCCATAGCTGGCTAGAGTTCAGCACTTCTGGGGCCCTGACGAGGGTGAGGGTGAGGAGAAGGCAGCGGGGATGGGTTGGTGAGTGTCCTTGAAGGACACGCTGCAGACCTGGATGACATCCCATAAGCTACAGGCCTTGCAGGGCACTAGGCAGGAGGGGGCTATGGTTAGATTTGACCTTGGCTGGGCTGCGTGGAGAAGAGAGACTTGGCTTCGCCCAGGCTTCCTCCTGCTCTTGGTGGCCTTATTATAGCAGACACCATGAAGAGCCTAGCTGGTTATGCCTTGTGTTGATGAAGCACTCTGTAGTCTTCAAAGCACGTCTGCTTCCATTACGGAATTTGAGACAAGGGGGTGGGTATTATTATCTCCAGTTTGCACGTTCCGACCCTGAGTTCTTTGTCACTAAGTCAATTGTGAATCTATGATCTAGCCTGAGGCCTGCCCTTGCACATGCCTTAATGGTCTCTTCTGATAGACAGAAGTTTTTATTTTTAATATTAACCAACATTTCCATGTGTGGTGGTGCACGTCTATAATCCCAGAAACTCAGGAGGCTGAGGCAGGATGATCACAAGTTCAAAGCCAGAGGCAGCCGGTGCAACTTAACAAGACTCTGTCGCAAAATTTTAAAAAAGTAAAAAATGGGCTAGGGGTGCCCCTCAGTGGTAGAGTGCTTGCAAACCTTGCAAACCAGGCTCTGGGTTCACCCACCTCCCCCAGTACCAAAAAATTAACAATTTAGCAAATTAATCTCTTATGGTTAGTGTTCTTTGTGCCCCATTTAAAAGTTATGCTAACCTTAAGGTCATGAAGAGGTGACTTTCTTTTGCTTACAAAGTCTAGGCCTTTCTGGGCAGGTGACATTGAGCTCAGTGCTGAGGGACACTGAGGGCAGGGCCAGGACCACAGGCACCTGTCTCGGGCAGCTCTGCCAAGCCCCCGGCCTCCCACTTCTCCTCCCCGTGGAGCCTGGTGTTTGTCCCTCAGGTGAGACAGGGGTGGGAGCAGAGCCCCAGGAAAGCACCATAGCCACAGCCATTCTGCTCTGAGTGCTCTGTGTTAACAGATCCTGCATCTGGCAGGAAACAACAGGCTCAGGTGTGGGATGAATCGCCTGCAGGTCAGGAAGCGAAGGCAGTGAGCTGAGGTAATGCTTTCAGGACAACTCTGAGCCTCCTGGGTCACTTAAAAGGAGGCAGCACCTTCAAAGCTCTGAAAACCAACACAGGGCGCCCCCTCCACTTCTCTAGCAAGTTTGATTTGATTTAAGAGGCTTTCGTGCAAAGTGAAAGTCAATAAAAACAGAACCAGCCACGTCTCCTCTGCAGCGTCTGCCAGCGTGTTGCAGCGGGAGCACAACTTCCAGGGCATTCGGTCAGGAGAGAGACGCACTTTGAAGTTTTCTGACACTAGACGAGTTGGAGTCCATTCCGGGGGTTGACTAGGAGACTGGGCACGTGTGAAATGACAGCGTTGTCTTCAGACAGCAGCCCTGGCCGTGTTTTTGAGTTGGTCCTAAATCAAAGGGCTGCAAAGCAGTGGTTTGGGGTGTGTAAACCTCTGAGCACTACCTGCCTCGGTTGCCGTAGATTTGGGGTGATGAGTGGCTAAGCATGAGGGTTCTGCAGGCATGGGTGTCAGATTTGTACCCGTGCCTCAGCCACCTACGAGCTGGGACCTTGAGCAAGTAAGTTACACTCAGGGCCCCAATTTCCTCATCTTCAGAATGAGAATAAAAAACAGCACATGAGATCAAAACCTCACTGAGATCCCATCTCACCCAGCCTGAGGGACTGTCATGAGGAACAAACAACAGCAAGTGTTGGCGAAGGTGTGGGGAGAAGCTCTTGTATACTGTTGATGGCAGTGCAGGTTGGTGCAGCCTCTATGGAAATCAGTAAGGAGGCTCCTCAATAAACTAAAAACAAGCGCCGGGCACGGTGGTGCACACCTGTAATCCGAGTGGCTTGGGAGGCGGAGGCAGGAGGATCGCAAGTTCAAGACCAGAGGCAGTCTGCATAACATAGCGAGACCCTGTCTCAAAAGTGAAAAAAATGGGCCAGGGATGCACCTCAGTGGTCCAGCACTTGCAGAGCATGCAGGTGAGAGGCACTGGGTTCAACCTCTAGTACCGCAAAAAGAAAAAAAAAAAAAAAAACCAGAACTACCACGTGCTCCAGCTATACCCTTGTTGGGAACACACCCAAAGGAGTCTAAGTCAACATTCACAGGGGCAGCTGCACACCAGGTTTATGGCAGTGCTACCCACAATAGCCTCCATGTAGCTGTCAGCTGTTCGTGCTCTGGGGGCTTGAATGTTGTGTTACTGAAAGCTACACCTTCGGTATCTCAGATACCAGTAGGGTCACCCATGGTGGACAGGTTTCATCTAAGCTTTCAGACTAAGACAGACTAGGGAGAAGGACCTGGCAACCCACTCCCAAACAATTAGCCATTGAAAACCCTGTGAATAGCAGAGAAGCACTGACAATTATAGTCCTGGAAAATGAGCCCCCAGACTGGAAGACATTCAAAAGATGACTTGAGACAAGTTGTTTCCTCAAAGTAGAGTTGTCTTTAATGACAAAAATGGAGTAAATCCCTCTGGAACCTCCATTTGCTTATGTGGCACAACTCAAACTGAGAAGAAACATAATGGCTACAACAACAGGCTCAAACATTCATCCTGTTGTGTATAGGGTCTCTGCGAATTAGACCCAAAGGCACCCAACAATAACAACATTCACAAAAGCCAAGTTATAGGATCAGCCTAGGAGCCCATCAATAGATGAATGGACAAAAGGAATATGGTATATATCCATGATGGAGCATTATTGAGCCCTAAAGAAGAACAAAATGATGTTATTTTTTAAAAAATGGGTGGACCTGGAGATCATCATGTTAAATAAAATGAGCCAGTTTCACAAAGACAAATACCATATGTTTTCTATTATATGCAGAATCTAGATTTTAAAAAAAACTATGAAATTAGAAAGAGAACTTTTTGAGAGGAGGGAGAACCAGTGAGCAGAGAGAAAGGAACAAAAGATAAAAGGGGGGATGAGTATGAGTAAAGTATAGTATACACATGTTATAAAATACCATAATGAAACCTATTATTTTGTACAAATAATACACACTAATGAAAAAAATGCCTGCAGCCATAGCCCTGTGGCATCCAATCCCGTCAGATCTCGGAAGCTAAGCAGGGTCAGGCCTGGTTAGTACCTGGATGGGAGACCGCCCGGGAAAACCAGAAGCTATAGGCTTGGGAGAAGGACCTGGCAACCCCCTCCCAAATATCAACCTGCCATTTAAAACCCTATGAACAGCAGAGAAGCACTGACAATAGTGTTTCCCCTGTTGTACAGAGGGTTGCTATGAGTCAGATACTGACTCCACGGCACCTAACAACAACAACAATGAAAAAAATGAAAACACGCACACACTGTAAGAGCTTGTATTGGTCAGATTTCTGTTACTGTAACAAAATACCTGAGATGGTCAGTTTAAAGAGAGGGGAGGCTCCATTTGGCTCTCCGTTTTGGAGGTTTTAGCCCATTGGATGTGGGCCTCTGTTTGTGCACCATGCCTCTAACAGGCTTCTCAGAGGCGGGGCAGTGTGGACTGCTGTTCCTCAAAGGCCAGAGGAGGTGGAACGCTACAAGTGGTTAGTAGTCCTGGCCAGTGTGCTTAGAGCCTGCATTGTCCAGGAGAGAATCACATGGACTCACGGTGCATGTCCTTTGTTGACATGATGTAAGACTTATTCAAATTTTGTGTGGCTAAAACTGAATAGCACACAAGCTGGAGCCCAAGTAGGTGGCAGGCTTTTCAGCTGACTCTTCTGGGTGGGCTGACAGCTGATCCCTTTGTGGACTGGCTTGATGACAGACTGATTCTTTGTGTTGCTCTGTGCCCCCAGAACCCCATAAGGGAGGATTGCATTGAGGGCTTTCATATCTTCCATTTCCTTGGTTTGTTGTAGAATCTATTTTACTGTCTTTACCTTGTTTATACTTCATTAGGGCTAGGATTTAGCTCAGTCGGTAGAGCACTGCGTTGCAGTCTCTGAGGTCCTGAGTTCAATTCCCAGCACCGAAAAAAATGGAAGAAGGACCCAAGGCAATCCTGAAACAGTCAGCCATTGAAAACCCTATGAGGGTCACTATGTGTTGGATACCAACTTGACGCCACCTAACAACAACAACATACTTCATTAAGTATTCATCATTTGTATTTTTGCCATGTCACAAACCAGCAGTTTTTAGATGAGATTATATTACTATTGTTGTGTGAAGCGAAGGATGCAATCAGGCAGCCATTTGGTACTTTCCAACAAGGAAAGTGAAAGTGAGAGAGATGGACAGACATGGATTTGGGGTTGATTTCCACAGAACAAACTGGATCTGTGCAAATGGCACTAAGGCCAATATGAGGCTCCTCAGTTTTGGGGGCCAAGCTGAGGGGCCCAGGAATTGCTTCTGGAGTGATTGCAGGGAAGAGCTTCAGGAAGGAAGTGCGCCCTGTCTGAGCCTGGGACCAACTGATGCCACATGACCCATTTAGACAGTTGTCATGGCCAGTGAGAGAAGTCCCACCCAAGCTGGGCATGGTGGCCATACTCGTCATTCCAGTACTCCAGAGGCTGAGGCAGGAGGATTGTGAGTTCAAGGCCAGCCAGGTCTACACAGAGAGACTGTCTCAAAAATCAATAAATTGATAGATAGATACATAAATAAAATCCCAACCAAAGTTGCCTAAGCTCAGGAATATGTCGTTCCTGAAGATGCAGCTGAGGCTGATTGACCCTGGTGAGGGTCAGGAAGCTCCCAGGGCCTCAGCTCCTCCTCCCCTCTGGGTAAAGCTCTGGTGGGATCTTGGTGGCTGCCCGTTGCCCCAGCCAGCACCCTCCTCAGTGCAAACTTGGCAGAAGATCTCTCCCAGGTGGCTTCTACCCAAATCTAGTTACCTTGACTCATCGGGCCAGCTCAGTCACAAGCCCAGCCCTGGCTTCATCACTGTAGCCAGGGACCATGACTGGCTCAGACTTGTATCCCCTGACCCCACTGAGGACCCAGACGGATGGGAGAGGGAGGTGGATGCCAAACAAAAGGTGGATGCTTTTATCCGAGCAGGTGGAGTGGATGCTGGGGGACAAGACACATGTCCCTGCCAGTGTGCTTACTGCCAAACCCAAAAGAATGTTCCACAACTGCCTCCACCTCTTCCCCAGGATAATCGCCATCAGTTCTTCCTCCACATTCCCCCAGATACGCCATGTGCCTACCATGATACCAAGTGAGGTCTTGTCCGAAGATCGCTCTGCAGTCTTTTGTGGCACATCCACGCCTCGGTCATTTTACTAACTTCCTAGTACACCTCTGCCTCGTCTTATTTAATGCTGGTCCACGGTGTTCTGGAGAGTGGAGGTGGCCTGCTTTGCGTAAGCAGTGCCAGGTGTGATTTGGAATGAGAACGAAGGATGAGCATCCTGCGCAGGCCTGGGGAGGGAGAAGGAGTCACCCTCTGGGCCGTGAAAATGCCAGCATGGTCCCATCAGGGGAAGGACAGGGCTCGGCTCCCATCCTCCAGTCCACGGCTTGCTGCCTGCTGACAGATCCAACTCCCCAGAAGTATCAGTGCAACCTCATGTTAATGAGCAGCGGGGGCTCGGGAAAATGACGAAGATGTCACGGGCAGAGCTCAAGTCCCTTTCCCGATGCCATGCTCTGTAAGACTTCTGAATGAATGGAAATGTTATGATCATTATTACTGAGCTAATAGCAGAACAATAAAGGAAAGAGAAATCACACACCTAAGATCCTCACAACTCAAATGGTGCTGGAAAGACACTGCAGCCTGATCAGTGTGAAAAGCTACTGCTCAAAGTCAAGTGCCACGGCCTGCTGCTAGAGAAGTAAAACCAACTGTTAATGCAGTCTTTGACTCGCCTGTGATTTTCAAAAAGAACTAGATCTTTTAATGGGGGAAGGAGGCTGAGGGGGAAAGGCTGGTAAACAACGATCAAAAGTTACTGCAATCATTCGCCCCTTGGCATAGCACAGCAAAGCAGAAGCAACACTCCAAGAATGGAAAAGTAGTAAAATGGAGACAAACGGGACTCTTCTGTGGGGATGAGGCAATAGCTAAGTGGCTTATATGTGCCTTTTTGGTCATCTAACTAAATGTATAGATGACCTTGGGCTGGGGTTTAGCTCAGTGGGTAGAGTGCTGCTCTGTGTGCTCTTAGGCCCTGGGTTCATAGCAGGACCACAAAAATGAGAGAAAGACCTGGCAGCCCACTCATGAATACAATCCCCCAACCAGCCATTGGAAGCCCTTCAAATGGCAGAGAAGCACTAACATAGTGTCAGGCATTTCTCCGTGTCAGGGAGTGATTCATTATGCTGTACACAGGGTGGCTGTGAGTCAGCCCCATCTGGATGGCACCTAACAACAACAACAGTAACACAACAACAACATAGATGTCCTTGTAATTTGTGGCCCTTTTCTTTGTTCCTAAGTAGATGCCTCCTCCATCTCTGTCAGGGCAAAAGGGGAAACTGTAGGTCATCTAGGGCAGGTTGCTCTCGGCTCTCTGGGCTGGATAAATATTTGTTGGGGGCCATCCTGTGTGTCAGAGACTCAGGGAATCTCTAGCCTGTGCCCACTAGATGCAATAGCCCCCTCCCCATTGTGACAATTGAAAGACTCTGTAGAGCATGAGTAGGCTAAGGCAGGAGGATTCAAGGCCAGCCTGGAGTACATGGCAGCACTGGATAAAATAAACCCCAAAGAGTTGGTAGACCCCACCCGAGTCCCTGGGGTAGATGGAGGAACCCTGGTAAGACCCAGGGCAGGTGCCCTGGCCTCTGCTCTGGGTTGGGGCAGAAAAGCTGTCCTCCTCGATCTCCTACCTGCCTGGCACAGCCACATTCCAGCTGCCCTTTCAGAGCCACCGCAGACAGCGGAAGTGTCCATCTCCTGGAGGCCTGGTGCACCAAGCCGTGGCCTCAGACTGTGAGACCCAGGACCCCCACGTGCCTTAACCCCACTCTGGGGCTGTTCCCACTCCCTGCATCCTTGACCTTGTCTGGGTATGACAGATGTGAGCTCTGCCACCAAATGCAGCCACGTCTATTTTCCTCCTTCGGGGCCCTTCATCATTTGGAAATAGTAGAGAAACCACAGGGGAGCGCAGTGGGCAAGGCACCGGGGCGTTGCTCCCCTGGTCCAGCGCAGTCCTCCCATTTGTCTGAGAAGTACTGCAGGACCAGAGTCCCCGCCTCCCCACATAGACATGACACCCTCAACCACCAGGTGCGGAGCTGGCCTCGCGCGTGGCTTTGCCATGCGATGCGGCAGCAGCAGCACTGTGCCTGCCACGCTGGGTCCTGCCTTTAACAGGACAGGCAGCGTGTGCCTCACTCGGAAGGAGGCTGTCACAGAAGGTGGCTGGAGGCCATCGTGCAGGACCAAGCCCAGTAGCAGTGGTGACTGACTGTGAGCGCATGCACCGGGGCATGCGCATGGAGAGAGACAGAGAGACAGAGACAGAGACACAAGGGGGCTCAGGCCAGCCTGCAGCGGCCCTGGCTGTCCCAGCGAAAGTGTTGACAGGTAATGGAGAATCCATGTAAACACTCTAGCCCACCATCTCCGTGTGGACCAGGAGAAGCAGCAGCAGAGCCCACCTGAGACTGCAGTCTCAAGAAATCGTTAGTTGCTATTGTTTTAAGCCATTATGCTTTTATTTTTTGCTTGCTTGTTTCTTGCGATACTTGCAGGTTAAACTCAGGGCCTGGCACCTACTTTGTACCCCTAGGCTGTTTTTCACTTTTTATTTTGAGAAATGGCCTTACTAAGTTGTGCAGGCTGCCTCTGGCCTCGAACTCACGGTCCTCCTGCCTCTGCCTCCCATGTCACTGGGATTTCAGGTGTTGACACTGTGGCCAGCTATAAGTTTTAGACTGGTTTGTTACAAAATAATGAATAACTAAAATAAAGACTCAGAATTGTAATACTTTTCCTCATCATAACATGAGCAACTTTGTTTCTTAATTCTATGGCCCAATACATTTTCTTGGAATTTTCAAATCTCTTCTCCCTAAGGTCAGAGTGAGGAGCAGGTGGGGGTTCCACATACACCCTCGGGCTCCTCTTTGAAGAAAATGATTCATCCTGCAACATAAATGACACATGATAGCACAATTCATTTTATTTTTATCTTGCATCAGGGTCTCACTAAATTACTCAGGCTGCCTCTGGCCTCAAATTCCAGCTCTTCCTGCCTTAGCTTCCTGAATTGCTGTGATTACCATGCCTGGTATCAAGAGTTTATTTAACTTTTTATTGCTGAAGCAGAATGCCATAGTATGAATATAACATAATTTGTTAATCCATCTTCCTAAAGACTAATGTGGCTAAGATGGTTAAACACATTTCCTGTGTCCTTTGGGCCTTCGAATCTCTTTTTTTGTGAAGGCTCCTCCAGAAGTTTTAAAGTTTTAACCTTATGTTCAGGTCTATACTACATCTTGAAATATCTTTTTTTATCTTTATGGAAGTTAATTGGCATAGACAAATTGTTTATGTTCATGATGTACCTGTGGTGTTTTGCAATACATATACATAGTGAAATGACCACATTCAATCTCATTAACTCACTTATTACCTCACAAAGTAGTCTTTATCACATGTCTGTTGAGAATTCTTAGGACCTTCTCTCCTATCATATTTTGAGTAAACATTATCACTAATGATAATCACTATGCTGTACATTAGGTCTCCAGAACTTATTCATTTTGTAGCTGCAGAATTCTACTCTTTGACAACACCTTACCATTTATCCTACCCTCTGACCCTTGGTAACTACCCTTCTATCCCGTGTTTCTCTGAGTTTGACATTTTTCGGTTTCTAACAGTATAAGTGAGGTCAGGCAGCATTTGTTTTTCTGTCTGAATTATTTCACTTGGCATATTGACTTCTAGGCTCATTTTTGTTTTGCAAATGGCTGAGTAGTATTCCATTGCTGTAGATGCAGTTCACAAATTTCCATATGCCTTGTTACCATTAAAATCGCATTCAAAGCATTCTATCATTCTACTTGGAGATAGTTCTTCATGGTGTTATAAACAGAGGCTATGTTTTTCTTTTGCAGTGCTCGTTGGGAAGAACCAGGGCCTTGCACATACCAGAAAAGTGCTCTGCCGCTAACTGCACCTCCCAGTCTTCCCCCGACTTTTCTGAGACAGTGTCTCAGTTGTTGGGAGTTATTGAGGTTACAGGTGTACACTACAATGCCCAGTTAAGAAGAAGGTTTTGTCCTAGGCTCATATCAAATAGCTTTAGATAATAAAGATAGCATCTCTCTGAAGCAGAAGTTTTGTTTGCTGTGTAACATACTAAAGATAATGCCCCTCTCTGGAGGAAATTTGGGTAGGTTTGCTCACAAGGTTTCCTGAGCTTGGGGTTCCTCAAGCACCACACAGAACCGCTGCATGGGCACATCCGTTAGGGCAGCTCCTCCTCCCATCCATGGGACTGGAGGGAGGAGGAGCTCAGCTGCATGGGAAGCTCATGATGCTGGCTGTGCCATCGGCAGTAAATTTTTTTCCCCCGACACACGAGTTTTACGGCTTCTTCCAGCATCCTGAAAATGTGCTTGTTGTTGTTGTTAGGTGCCGTCAAGTCGGTATCCGACTCATAGCGACCCTCATAGGGTTTTCAATGGCTGAGTGCTTCGGGATTGCCTTGGGAGTGGATTGCCAGGTCCTTCTCCCATTTTTGCGGTGCTGGGAATTGAACTGGGGACCTCAGAGACTGCAGCGCAGCGCTCTACCCACTGAGCCAAATCCCAGCCCTGAAAATGTGCTAGGCAAGCTTTATCTTGTAAATAGGATAAAAGCGCAGACCCTTCACAGTTCTCAACAGGTTCTCCTGGCATTTCTTCTCTGACCAATGCTTTACTTACAAGTAGTTCTTTAATTTCCAAATATTTGATACATTTCTGGATATCTTATTTTTGTTTCAGGTTTCTGTTATGGGAAGCAAACATACTATTAAAGATTTAAGTCATTTATATCTATTGACAGTTATTTTGTGTTTGGGCATATTATATCTAAGTGTTCATTTTACAACAACATGAACAAAATATGTATGTATATGTAGTTTATAGGTGTAGCACTTAATATTAATCAGGCCAAATTGAATAATAATGTTCCAACAAACAAATAAATGTTTTCTTAGGCTATTTATGTGGAATATCTGTTTATATCTTATGCCTTTTTGTGGGGTGTACAAAAATCTGTGGGGTATATAAAAATTTTGTCTCTTGTAGATAGCATATGGTTGCTTTTTATATCTAGAGTGACTATCACTCTACTTTATACTACACTTTGACTGGAGTGTTTAGGACATTTACACTTAATGTAATTATTAATATGATTGGGTTTAAGTGTTTCTATCATTTTGCTTTTTTTTTTTTAAGTTAACTGTTTTTTCCCCTTTGTTCTTCCTTTCCTGTCTTCTTATGTTTTGTTGTTGTTAGGTGCCATGGAGTCATAACAACCATCCATACTACAGATGAAATACTCCTCAACACTGTGCCATGTCCAGCACTATTGCGCATCTCTGTCATTCATAGGGTTTTTGATGGCTGATTGTTTTTGGGGGTGTACTGCTAAGTCCTCCCTCCCCTACAGCACCCAATATTCCCAGGAAGTCTCCTATCCAGGCCCAACCCTGCTTAGTTTCTGAGATCTGATGAGATCAGATGCCAACATTATACAGCTGCAGGTTCTTATGGATTAATCAAGTATATTTTAATTTTTTCTGTTGATATTTAGCTAAAAGTCATTGTATATTTTAGAATTATTCTGAGTATTACAATATATACCTACCTTATCGCATTCTAGTTAGGGTGTAGATTGTGCCATTGCTTGTAAAACACGAGAACCTGACAACAATCAAATTCTACTTTCTCTTACACTCCCTCATGCTGCTGTCACATGTAGTTTGTACCTATGCCCATAAAAGTGGTGTAATGCAATGTTATTCTTTCTGGTTTAAGGAGCTAAATGCTTTTAGGTTTTCATTTTTAAAATTAGCACATAGTAGAATCAGCTGTTTTTTAGGTAAATAGATCTATGCATATTGACACATATCTACATCTGTGTAAACAGCGCAATGATTAGGGCTCAGAAGAACTCCATCATCCCAAACTCTCCTTGTTCTATTCCTTTGTAGTCACACCCACCCTCATCTCTAAGCTCTGACAACCACTGATCTGTTCTCTTATCACTACTGTCTTTTGTAGATGGCCATACAAATGAAATCTATAAGCCCAATGCCTTAGCACACCCCTGTAATCCTAGAAACTCTGGAGGTGGAAGCAGGAGGATCTCAGGTTCTAGGTCAGAGGCAGCTTGCACAACTTAGTGAGACCCTGTCTCAAAATAAAAACTAAAAACAGGCCTAGGGTATATCTCAGTGGTGAAGCGCCTGCTAGTATGTGCTAGGACCTGAGTTCAACTCTATAGTACTGAAAAAAAAAATGAAATCTATAATATATAACCTTCTGATTTTGGCTTCTTTCACTCACCATCCAAGTTGTTTGGAGATTAATGGTTTGTTACTTTTTTACTGGCAACTAGTATTCCGTTGTATGGATGTGCTATGCTTTGCTTTTCCATTCATGTAGAGGAGATGAGGGATTTAGTAGCTGAACTAGGAAAATGATATGACCATGAGAGGCAGAATGCACACCTAGCTTATTGGGTGGCACTGGTATAGGCAAAAAGTTGGTGAATAAAATGTTGAATAAAAACAGACACTCAACACATTTATGTTGAACATGATTTTAATAAGAATGCTTTTAGAGATTCACTATTAAGTATGATGTTTGCTGTAGCTTTTAAATGAAGTACATTTCCTGAAGCCTTTCATTTCTAGTGTTCTCATTGCTCATGTGGATTTTATCATGCATATAGGTAAAATTTTATTGAATACTTTCTCTTCATCTATTGAGATAGCCATATAATTTCCTGATTTTTAATGTGGTGAATTATATTAATAGATTATCTGATTTGAGCTCTCTCCATTCCTGAAATAAAGATGCTTTCAAATTATTAGCGTGGATGAGGTGGTACACTGTTCCAAGTTCTGCATAAAAATGAATTAACCAGAGTCACATTGGCAGCCTGCAGTGTGCTAAATGTTTGCATTCAGATGATTGCTTTTATCAGTGTGTGTGTGTGTGTGTGTGTGTGTGTGTGTGTGTGTGTGTGTGTGTGTATTTCTTTGGAGTCCTTGAGAGTTGAACGCAGGGTCTCACACATACTTTACAAGTTTTCTACCATTGGGCTACACCCCTAGTCCATTTTTAAATTTTTTTATTTTGTGTCAGGGTCTCTCGAAGTTATGCAGGCTGCCTCTGGTCTTGAACTTGAGATCCTCCTGACTCAGCCTCCCAAGTCACTGAGATTACAAGTATGTGCCACTACAGCTGGCTTATCATTATATTTTTTTACAGTTTTCATTATGATTATATTTTTATTGTAGCTTTAATCAAAATACTGCTTTTAATATGAAATTCAAATAAAACTTTATCTTTTCCCCAAGCTTGGTTGGAAGATGCAAAACTGGGCCGTTCCTCATGTTGCTTTGCAGTCAACCATCATAGGCAGCTGCCGGTGAGGATCTAGAATTTAAAAAGGTATCCGGGGGGACTTTGTTTCTGCTATGACTGAGAACCAGGCCCTGGATTTGCCCTCTCACCAGCAGCTACTAGAGAGTCAGACAAAGCAGGTGGAGCAAACTGTTTCCAGGCACTGAACATCGCACAGTGTGAAGCTGATCCCCAAGCGAAGGGAACGCAGGAGATGAGGCCCTGGAGGACCCGCGTGTTCTTTCTGGGGCCTTTCTTGCTGCAGTGAAGGAAGCGAGGAGGTGGGATGCGGTGAGAGCAGATAAGGCAGAGAGCAGAGCTGTGGAAAGTCAGGAGCTCCGGGGATGCCAGGGCGGGGAGCTGAGTTGGTGGGGGCTGCAAACATCTGCCTGGGGGTTCAACGTGAGTCTTTGGCAGAGCCTGGGCTCTTGGCTACAGGGAGTGTGTCCCTGTCATGGGAGCCTCCCAACCAGCAGGACCGCAGACCTTCAGGCTCCTCCCTAGGAAAAGCTGTGCCGGCCCCTTCCGCCCTTCGCCCTAGCGCAGGCTCCCCCCACCCACTTAGTCCACAGCCTGAGTTTGCAGTGATGCCTCCTGGAGAGCGATCGTCCCTTCTGGCTATGCCCAAAGGTGTCCCAGCGAGGAACCCCTGCAGGAGACCCTCCACCGGCCCCCGGCACAGATCGGCTCTCTGCCAGCTTTCCCTGTTCTCCTGTCTTCATGGTGCTGCTTACCACGGTCTGGTACTCAATCATATATTTAGATATTTTTGTGTATTTTCTACTCCCCCAACTAGAATTAAGTTCCATAAACATAAGGACTAGTTCCTGGTGTTACAATAGAGATGAAAGAGACATTTGGAAATTGTTTAATATATAAACAAATACATGTTCGTACTGCTTTATCTGGGTTTTTTTCCTGAGTTGAATTGAAGATATTATACTGACTATAATCTGTGAGACATGTGAATTTCACAGATATCTAGCCCTCCCTCCATTCTTGCCTCAGTTTCTGTATCTTCTCAGCTCCACAGACCTTTACTTTCACTCTATTTTATCCAGATACCTTTACAAAAATGCTAAATGGTACCCTGTGGTTAAAAAATAAATGCAGGGCAGTGCTGGGGTGTAGTTCTGTGGCAGACGCCCAAGGCATCTCAGCACTGCTGAGAGAGGCGGGGACAGAGAAACAATGTTTGCCTTTCTTTAAACCTACTTCCTGCTCTTTTCATCTTGGGCATATTTTCTTTCCACTACCATAATTCCTCTAAAAAAAAAAAAAAAAGCCAATCCTCCTCCTACTACTCCCGTGGAACCTGTATTTCTGCCCCAACTCCTTACCCAGTAGTCTTGCAACAAGGTTCATTTTCTTTAGACACTGAAGCCAGATTTATTTGAATTTTTTAAAAGTTTATTTCCACTAACAGAGCCACCGTGGATGCTAAATGAACAGAACCTTCATGCAAAGTGGTGCAGGTAGATTTGGTGAAGGTGTCTTTTGGCTAATTTCACGCACTGGATGAATACGAGCTCAGCTCTGACAGAGTGCTGCACTCTCCCTTCCTGTCTCTTCCAACACACTGGAACCGTGGGATCCCAGAGCTGGAAGGAGCTAGAAAAATATGGAGCACCACCTTCTTGTTTCACACCTGGTGACACTGACACTCTGTGATTTCATTTTGAGGGAGACGTCCAGAGTTCCATCCCTGGGCCAGAATTCAGACAGAGTGCTCTATTCCTCCTGCTGTCAAACATCGACCCCCTGTCTTCTGGACCTGACATTCTTCCCATGGAAGTGATGTGGCATCTGTGAGCTCCGCGCCACTTCCTGAGCCAGCCTGAGCTCTCTGAGCTGGGGAGAGAGAGCATGATGGGGCACCGTGTCAGCTGGTGAGAAAGTGACCTGTGCCTTCCAACAGCAGGTGGAGGACGGCCGAGGGAGGTCGGCCACCTGCTGAGCCTTCTCTCTGACCTCAGTGGCCAACTGCTCTCTCATCCAGTTAATCCGTCGTGGCTTCCAGTGCGGTATGTTTGAGCCTCCTGACATCTCCTGCCTTTGTTGGCACAAAGAATGAATCATATTACTTGGATAATGAACCATTTAATGACTTGTGTGTTGATTTATCAGGTGGTGCTAGAGAGGCCAATTTAAAAATATAGAGCCATAAGTCACCCAGCCAGGGTGTCTGGTGGGCAGAGCAGCCTGGCTCTCTGGCTGGGGGCTGCTGTGTTAATCGGGGTGACGCTGGCCCGGCATGCAGTGCAAGGCGTTCAGTGCTCAGCGCTCTTCCCCGTGAGGTCATTTGTCCAGCAGCAATCACATGGGTTTTTTGCTTCATGCTGGGGTTGGAGAGAGAAAATAATCCAACAAGTCAAAACGTTTCCTTCCCGTTAGACTGTGAAGCCCCATCCTGGATCTCCAGGGATTCTTGGGAAAGAAGGAAGGGCAGGGAAGGGGTGGTGCTTACAATGAGCCCCATCTGTGTGCACTGCAGCTGGGGAGCTGCCCACAGAGACAGCTGTGGTTTTCTGAAGGCAAAGCAGGCCTGGCAGTGCCCGTCCCCTGACCACCTGTCTTCCCCACGGGCCCCTCCACCCTGCACCTGCGCAGTGTGCACGGGCTCTCCTCTCGCCAAGGGGGAGGAAGCACACTCCATGCACACTGCAGACACAAGTGCAGCAGAACAGGAGGGCGAATCCTTGAACCCACGTGCTAGTCACTGCAGGTGCCAGGTGCTTGCTATGGCATGGAGTAGCAGGTGCGGCTTGATGCATAATAAACAAGAAAGAAACCCCGGCCAAGAATTCATACGAAATGCCTGTGGCTGCAGCAAGCGGGCGGCAGAACCAGAGTTTAGCTCATGCCGATCTGTCTCTACAAACTGTGACTTACTCACTACATTTGCTGCCTCCCTTTCCACAAAAGGTGTCCCATGGAATGGGAATAAGTCATATATGTACTGTTAAAGTAGCTGTGCTGATGTCCTTGACACACTTTTAGAAAGAAGAACAGCCACACCAACCCTTCTAGTCAATAAACTAATGGTGAGGAAAGGAGAAGTGGGAAAGGAAAAGGATGGCAAGACGCTGGTGTGGACCAGACGCTGTCAAACAGTGAGTGCAGCGTCTTACTCAAAGGACAAGACTCTCCTTCCTGCCTAGTGCCTCCCAGCCCCGCCCTCCTCCCCATGCCTCCCTCTCCTCTGCCACCCTGCCCTGAGGCTGCCCTGGCCAAGGTCACCAGCTGCTCCGGTGCTTGTATTTTGGACTCTATTGAAAAGCAAAGATGTCACATTGAAGACGAAGGTGCGTCTGACTCATGCCATGGTATTTTCAGTGGCATCATATGGTTGTGAAAGCTGGACATTGAACAAGAGAGACAGAAAAAGAATTGATGCTTTTGAATTGTGGTGCTGGAGACGTCTATTGAATATACCATGGACTGCCAAAAGAACCAACAGATCTGTCCT
>VMDO01001635.1:0-87058 GCA_007922755.1 Pedetes capensis | reverse complement strand
AAATCGGCAAGTGTTTCGATCTGCTGTACATAGGGTCGCTATGAGTTGGACTCGACTCGATGGCACCTAACAACAACAACAAGTGCCAAACAGCTGGCCACCTTTTCATTCTGGAAAAGCACTGCTCTTTTGACACCATTCTCGGCTGATTCTCCTCCTGTCCCTCTGGGCATTCTGTTCCATCTCTTTCGCTGGATCTTTTACTGTTTTATGTTCTGGTGGTGGTGGTAGTGGTTTCGTTTGATCTTGTTTTGTGTTTTGGGTGGCAGGGGTTTTTGGTGGTGGTGGTGGTTGGTTGGGTTTTGGAGACAGGGTCTCACTAGGTAGCACAGGCTGGCCTTGAACTCACCATCCTCCTGCCTCGGTCCTTGGCCCCTGGGATTACAGTGTGGCCACCACACCCTGAGATGCTACTTTTCCAGACTTAAAAATATTGCAGCTTTGCCCTGGGCTCTGTCCCCACAATCACGTATCATCACCTCATGAAGTCTCACGGCTTTTAATGGGTGCTAATAAATGCCACCTATAGCCAAGGCAGACTCTTCTCCACGGTGTATCTCAGAGGAATCCACACAGCTATGTGAGAGCTGCACCAGGCATTCCAGAGGCATTCCAAGTTCTTACCAGAAAACCTAAAACAAGGAGCAAAATAAATGCAAAGCAAGCAGAAAGAAAGAAATAACAAAGAGTAGAAAATAATGAAATTGGACAGGTCAACAATAAAGAAAATCATTGAAATGAAAAGCCACTGTTTAAAAAATCAATAAAATCTACCAATCTCTTCATCAATTTCTTTTTATCTTTGTCAGAATGGACACGAAAAAAGACACAGGGACCGACCCCAGGAATGAGGCAGAAGATATCCCTTCAGACCTTGGCCTCATTAGGTGGATGATGTCACACTTATAACTTCAGTCACTGAGAAATGAATCAATTTCTTGAAAACCACACATTACCAAACTCTTCTTTTCAAAACTGATTATTGGTGTACAGGAACCTATTGGTTTTGAAATATCCTTTTATTTGGTCATTTTGCTGAGCTCTTACAGATTCTAATGAATTTTAGCTGGTCATTTTCTTTATAAATACTCAGGCCATTGCTGAATACATATCATCTTGTTAGGCAGCACTAGAACCAGCCAGAACACCACTATTTTTTGTATCCCACATCTTCATCTTTTTTGATTCACTTTATTGTAGCACAGTATCAAAGAATTTTTTCAGAGAGGATATATTAACAAATTGTCTGGATTTTCATATGTGTAATTTTTAACTTTGCACTTAATATTGAATATAACCCTAAGCTTAACATAATTTCCCCTAAAAAGCTAGCACATGTGCTTTCCTGAGTTCCAGAATCCCATATTGCAAGCAGGCAGTTTGCTGGTGGTAGGATTTCTATTCCTTTTCAAGTAATTAGTATTTGTGCTTTTATACAAGTTCTTGGGATTTTCCTCTTAATCCCTGGAGATCAGAATCAGTACCTTGTGCATTCTTGGATGTTCTTTCCCTTGGGACGTGGCTTCTCCAGCAATGTGGTTGGTCATAATTTCTGGAGAAAATCCCAGCAGAGACAGAGTGGGACAGACCCTTTGCCCTGCACAGTGAGGTTTCCTGAGACCATAGCTGATACTCTCCTCACCTCCTCTTCCGTGGTATCAAAATTCACCATTTCCCCTCCAACAGCCCAGGAAATAGTAGCAAGAATTGATTCATGAGATTGCATCAAATTAAAAAACCTTCTTCACAGCAAAGAAAACAATTACCAGAGTGATGAGCAGCCTACAGAATGGGAGAATATCTTTGCCAGCTGTACATCACATAGGGGATTAATATCTAGAATATATAAAGAACTCAAAAGTTAAACACCAAAAGCTCCAATCAAAAATGAGCAAACTAAATAATTCTCAAAACAAATACAAATGGCCAGTAAATATATGAAAATGTGTTTGACATCCTTGGTCACTAAGGAAATGCAAATCAAGACTGAACTTCCATCTTGTTCCAGTCAGAAAGGTGAACATCAAGTAAATGTACAATAACAAATCCTAGTGAGAATGTCAGGAGAAAGGAGCCCTTACTCATTGTTGGTGGGAATGTAAATTAATGCAGCCACTGTGGCCACTGTGGAAATCCATATGAAAGTTCCTCAAAAAACTAAAAAAAAAAAACAAAAACACACAAACAAAATCATGTGATCAGGCTATAGCACGCCTGGGTACATACCTGAAGGACTCTGGGTCAGCACAATGAAGACTCAGTAGGACTCACAATCACTGAGGCACTGTTCACAATACCCAGCTTATGGAATCAGCCTAGGTGTCTACCAATAGATGAACAGATAGGGAAAATGAGGCAGATATGCACAATGGAGTATTAGTCATGAAGAAGAATGAAATGATGTCATGTCAAATCTTTGGAAGACCTCTTGGGGTATAATTCCCTCTCTGTGTGTCTCTCTCTCTGTCTCTCTCTCTTCCTCTCTCCCTCCCCCCTTGCCTTCTCTCTCCTTTTTTCCTCTTTCTTTATTCACTCATTCCATGATGGTATTGTATCTCATTTACCTCTGAGTCTCTGACAACTAATCTTGTGCCTAGCACTGGGAGTATCTAGTGAAATTTGCTCCCTAGTGAGAGGATATTTAACAACCATCTGCTATTTTCCAGACCTACACCAGCCCCTGTGGACCATAGAGAAAGGAATAATTGCATTTCCCTGCCCTGAAGAGCTCAGTCCACAGAAGCAAACGCCAGGCAACCTGGAGAAGCTCTGGACTCCCATTTGGAGTGACCCTCAAAAGGGAAGGTATGGCTTTTCCTTAGCCTCCCAGTCCTTGAGCCCAGAACCCACTAGATCTCATGCGATGAGTCCCAGAGGTGAGGGCCCCCACAGTTCCCGACAGGTCTCCCCTTCCTCATGTGGGCCCTCAGCTCTGGGTCTGAGATGGAAAGAGCCGCCATCTTCCAGAGGCCACTCAGATGACAAATAATGGGCTTCATCCCTTTTCTCTCCATCAGCTTCCGTGCCCCAGCAGCCAACCAGGTAGTGCCGGCAGCAAGTGCTCTTTAAAAGGCATTAAGCTACCTTAGTGCCCATGCTTAGCAGTTTGGAACACCACAACACACTGTCAAATGATTTTACTTAGCAGGTCCTTTTCTGTAAAAGCTTAAAAGGAATGAATTTTAAAAGCTAAAGATTTACACGATTTGAGCAGAAACCAAAGTATAAAGAATGAATTTATTTACTTTCTTCCCCAAAACTGAGTGCACAGTATAGAAAGAAGATGATATTTATGGTATTTGCTGAGATGCCCTGGGAGGTAGAGGGTGCCACAGGAAGGAGGTGTCATTGCTAAAGCAGAAAGGGAGGGAGGAATTCATGGTTCTTCTCATTGTCCTCCCCCTTCCTCTTGAGAGACACCAAGCAGGCAGAGGGAAGGGGAGTGTCACTGTAGCGGCTTCCATCTTCCAGAAGGCTCCCTTCCATGGCTGAAGTGCAGCCTGAAATCCCTCCCACCTCCCCTTCAGGATCTTCCTCCTCCCTCTTCTCTGATCTAACCCACAACTCTCTGGACTCTCTGGATGCCCTGCTCTTCTGCCCTCATTTCTTTTGCTGGACTAGGCCTGGTGCGGTGCTGCAGCCGGCCTGTGTTGGCTCAATGTTCGTGACACCCAGCTCCTTGCTCAGTGACCTCAAACTAGTGGTTGAAAGTGGTGACCAGATTTATAATACAGAAATGAGCAAACCCTATCATAAAGGGTCCCCCAAATCAGTCAGTCGTTAAAAGTTTATCAGTGTATCACCAAACAAGCCAGCTGCTCTAGCCTCTTGCTCAGCTGTTGCTTCTACCTGAAGTAACCCCTCAATTTTGCATGACTAGGTCTTCTCCTTTAAGTCACAAGCACACCTCCTCTGAGAGGGCCTCCCTGAACACCCATTCCAGATGACTGTGACCATTTTAATTCTGCAATTGTGATTGTCAAAGTACAATTCCAAACCTGTTAGGAAGGTAATTCTCATGTGGTTATCATGCACGTGTTCTCATTTAACTCACTAAGGACAAGGCAAGTTCAAAAGAATGTGCGAAGCTGGGATTTTATAGTTGTAAGTAAGAAAGAAATGCTAAACTTGCTAAATTAGACCAAGGACTAGTTAATGTCCTACAGGACAATAAAATCTCAACCTTTGGAGTTATTATCACTACTGGGTAGAAAATGATTTACTGTGCTTTAATGGTTTTATAAAATTTTTAAAATGCCAATTGTGCAAATAAAGAACCAGGTGTCCCTGTAAGCAGGCCACCAGGTTCTAAAGTCTGATGCTTTCAATGGAATTCAAGAAGCAGAAATGAGTGAAGGAAAAATGGATTTATTTACAGTTTGGCCAAACGTGGAAGAGAAAACAGTCTAAAAATTGTCTTCAGCTTTCCTGTGGTGGTCCCCCATCTTTTATAGGAAAGATGAAACCAAAGGTCCAAACAAATTCAGGAGCTTTGTGGATTTAGCTGCTGGCCAGTGTTACCATGAAGTGGGAGAGAATCATTGCCCTGGGCCCACACCACAGGCTCTCAACATGAGGGGCCCCTGCTGAATTTTCTTTTCTTTTCTTTTCTTTTTTTTTTTTTTTTTGCGGTACTGGGGGTTGAACCCAGGGCCTTGCGCCTGCATGCTTTGCAAGTGCTAGACCACTGAGCTGCATCCCCAGCCCAGTTTTTTACTTTTTGAGGTAGGGTCTTGCTAAGTTACACAGACTGCCCTCTGGTCTCGAACTTGTGATCCTCCCACCTTCGCTTCCCCAGCCACTGGGATTACAGGCATACACCACTGCACCTGGCTTCCTGCTGAATTTTCATTCTCCACAGTCTGTGGCCATCTACTAGGAGATCTGTGGCCATCTACTAGGAGATCTATGGCCATCTACTAGGAGGTCTGTTATATTTACTATATTTATGCAGTAACATCACTTACAAAGTTCAGGATAATTTTTCTTTTGTGGTACTAGGGAGCTGAACCTAGGGCCTCATGCGTATTTTGCAAGTGTTCTGCCACTGAGCTGTGCCCCCAGCCATACACACACACACACACACACACATATATATTTTAATTGAGATAGGGTCTTGCTAAATTACACAGGCTGCCTCTGGCCTCAAACCTACCACCCTCCTGCCTCTGCCTCCCAAGTCTCTGTGATTACAGATGTGAGCCTCTGTGCCCAGTCAGGATAATTTTTCTTAAGCAAAGAAGACAACAGAAGTGAAGGATAAGCCTTGTTTCTCTGTGTGCCTTGATATCCACCCATCTCCCCATCCATGGAAGGCACCTGCTGGGCACCGGGATCCTGCCTGGAATGGGGTCCTCAGGACATAGCTGCTAGGTGATTGGTGAGGTTGGGCACTGGGGCAGGAGGAGCTGGGAACAAAGTTTGTAGTGCTGAGTGGCCAGAGAGGAGCTTTGGAAAATACATCTGAAAGGTAATCTGCCAGCTGCGCTGGCTGCCTGGGCCATCTTCTCAACAACTTTCTCCAGCCTAGAGGCTGGAGAGGGAACGAGCAGCCCCGTCATACTTAACCTCTCTGCATTTCGTTTTCCTGAATCATGAAGCAGAGGGAAAGACAGAATTTGAAAAGATAATGCACATAACATGCTCACCACAAGGCCTGGCACATGACCGGTGCTCACTCAGGTTTGAGATGTGTGCTTACCTACACGTACTGTGTCTGCAGTAAACAACCATGAATAATCACAGTCAAGGTAACAATTGCCAGACAGACAACAGTGGGGAAGTGGCACCACTCAGTAGGCGCACAGGAAAGCTTTAGAGGTGAATGTGATCTGTGCCTAGTAGACATGGTAGATTTCTGTTAGGCAGAGCTGGGACATGGAACCAAGAAAAGGAATTGTTGATCTAGGGAAGAGTATGAGTGGGACACAGAGGGGAAGGATGGGCAGGGCAGAGGCAGGACACTACAACCCACCTGGTCTCCTCTCTCCAGAGAGGCGGGGTGAGGAGGGCATGGCTCCAAGCCGAGCTGCCTGGGTTTGAACCCCTGCCCTGCAAATGGCTTGTTCTGTCCTTGGTCAAGTTACCTAATCTTTCCAGTCTCAGTTTCTCCAAAGTGGGGATGTTGTTGTTGTTTTTGTTCGGTGCCATGGAATCAGGTTTGACTCATGGCCACACTATGAACAGCAGAACAAAGCCCTACCCAGCACTGTGCCATGCCCACGATCATTTCATGTTTGACCTGTTGTTGTAGTCACTATGCTTCTTCTCATTTTGAGTCATGCCCCATTAGCAAAAGGAAGTCCCAGGGGCTTTACTCCATTCCTATCATTAAGGTCGACTCTACTTTGAGGAGGCAACTCCTCTCCAGTTGTTTCTTGAATGCCTTCCAGCCTGGGGAGTTCATTCTCTAGCACTCTGTGCTTCTCTGCTGTTCGTTTGGTTTTCAATGGCTAATTGTTTTGGGAGAGGGCTGCCAGGTCCTTCTCCCTACTCTGTCTAGGCCTGGAAGCTCAGCTGAAACCTGTCCATTATGGGTGGCCCTGCAGGAATCTGAGATACCACTGGCATAGCTTTCAGCATCACAACAACACGCAAGCCTCCCTAGCATGGCAAAGTTTGATGGACACATGGGGGAAGTAGGGATATAAAGGTCAAATGCACCCCGTGGGGCTGTTTTGAAGAATTAAGAGGATGATATAAGGTATATAAAGTGCTACAGAAAGCATAAAATCAATGTTTGAGAAATACTCATGACCTTGTTTCCTCATCCTTCCCTCAGAGAAACTCGATTTGATTCAGAACACGTGTAAGCACGCCACAGATTTCTCTAGCTTTTCCATTGATTACATTTTTGCTTGCTCATTTGTTTTTGAGGAACACAAGTCAGGTTATTCTCGGTTCTCAATTCTCTCACCTATAGCTACTTAAATTTCTCTTGCTGAAATTGAATTGGGATGGGAGAAATGTCAGGAAATAATATACTTGCTCTGTGCCTACAGGAGGTGTTTTGATTTGATTTTGATCAGAGACAAGATTCCTGTGTGCTTCTCACATGTGGCTCCCAAATTCCATATTTTGAGGAAATGAACCGACTACTATAGAAATGACTTGCAGCGTCAGTGGTGGGGTTAGAGCACGAACAAGAACACTAAGAGGCTGCAGAGAAACCCAGAGGCCTGGTGGCCTCTGCCCCAGGAGCACGAGCACGCTATTTGGACCTTGATGTGAGAAGTCTAGTATCTGATAAGGGCAAGGTCATGACATTCTCTTCAATCAAATCTCCCAGGTGCCTGCCTGAGTCTGGGATTCCTTCCAATGCAGAACCTGGAGTCAAGGCTTGGTGCAGATCAGAGAAAAAGGAAAAACCATCTCAGGTGGGGAAATTCTCAAACTAATCACCACGGGGCAGTGAGGGCTTCAACCTTGCACACTCTGCCGAGGAGCATGTGTAGAGAATGCACCTCAGAATTCCAGAGCTGTAGGAGGGTGCCCCCCACAGGTAGGTCAGCTTGTCATGGTGTGGGGGCTTGCGTGTTGCTGGGATGTTGAAAGCTATGCCACCAGTATGGTATTTCAGATACCAGCATGGCCGCCCATGGTGAACAGGTTTCAGTTGAGCTTCCAGACTAATAAGGATTACAGAGAAGCATCTGGCCATCCACTCCTGAAATAATTAGCCATCGAAAACCGTATGAGTAGCAGAGAAACACTGTCAAACATAATGCTGGAAAATGAGCCCCTCAGGCTGGAAGACATTCCAGAAGTGAGTAGGGAAGAGTTGCTTCCTCAAAGTAGAGTCGACCTTAATTACGGGAAGGGAGTAAAGCCACTGGGACCTCCATTTGCTTATGTGGCATGACTCAAAATGAGTAGAAACATAGTGGCTGCAACATTGAGCTCAAACATAGAAAGATTGTGAAGCAGCACAGTATCAGACAGTGTTTCGTTCTGCTGTACACAGGGTCACTGTGAGCTGGATTTCACTCCATGACACCCAACAACGACAGGGGGGAATGTTCATCTCCTGCCTCCTTGAGTCCCCCATTGGTGAGGATAAGGTCCTCCCAGGCCCAGGCTTGGGGGACTCACTTGTCTTGATTTTCTTGGCACTGTCTTGATGTCCAGATGGAAAGTCCTGTGTCCTGGGTCTCTAAAGGCTGGGAAGAAAGACCAGTCAGCTTAGTCCTGGCTGGCCTGCACAGGTTTCTGCATGACCCACAATAAACATAGGAGGGGTCCCACTTCAGGATGAAGGAACCGAGTGCAGCTAAGGCAGGAAGCTGCCGGGCTGCACCTTCCTAACTGGTTCCACAGCAAATGCTGCAGAGCAAGGGGGATCTAGCCTGCAGGACAGGGTAGAGTTGTCGCTTACTCAGTGAGGACAAAGGTGAACCCCGGAGGGCAGACTGGACCAGTGGTGGACATTCAGAAGAAGGGTATTTTTGGTTCCAAACAAGAATATCTCAACATTTCTCAATTATCAAAACATCTTGGTTAGATCTTGAAGACCAATTGCTCCGAGTCCCTTGAGAGAAACGTGGGACTCAGGACATGAGTTGATGTGTCCAAGGTCACCTGGAAGGTAGAATCAGGATCAGGACCAGAACGTCAGTGATGGACTGGTTTGCAGTCAGGACATGGCAGGAGAAGAAAAGGACCTACTTCAAGAAGGAGCAAGTACATGGTCACTGGAGGCATGGCAAGGAGTCTGAACCTCTGGGCCAGGTTGCTGTGGGAAAGGATTTCTGCCTTGGGCTTAAACTGCCCTATCCCAGAAATCTGCAGTATGATGATCTTCCAGCATGCAATGACCAGAGTGAAACATAGAAGGTAGTGAGCGTGAAGGACAGAAAGAGTGAGAATTTAGGCACCGAAGACTCAAACAGCTGGCAGTACACCCGGCCCTGACTCCCTCCCTCTGACCGTGTCTGAAATGAGCGCGTATGTGTGTGTGCATATGTGTTTGTGTAATTGTGCATGTGTTCATGCGTAAAGGCATGCAAATGTGACTCTGTGTGCATCTGCAGGTGCATTTGTGCACGTGCACGGAAGCATTTGTGTGTATGTAGGAGGGAACCAACAGAAGCACCAAACTGAGTTCAGAAGCTGAAATGATTCATTTCATTAAAAAAAAATCATTTCATGTTGTAAGTAGTAAAGTCTCAAGGTATTTTCAATATAAACCTCAGCCAAACGAGTGTTCATACACCTTTTCGAAACATGCAAATGAAACGAGCATTGCATTTCTGAACTTTCCCAATATGCACTGCAGACTCGGACCCTGAAAGCCTTTCCCTGCTGGGGAGGGGATATTTTCTCTGCAGCACTCAGCGGTTTCCTCAGAAGCTTGTTCTGCTTCTGCACCATTGCAAAGTGGGAAACTGGAGGATCAGAGATTTTACCGATTCAGGAATGCTCGGAGGATAGTGAGGCCACCAGAGGCAGGATCTGTCGTTCATTCTTTTGAGCACTTGTATAATCCTTTAAGGTGAAGCTGGCAGAGTCATGGTGCCAGGTGGCAGAAGCAGAGCGGGACTGCCCTGGAGGTACCATTTCACAGTTTCTGGGGAAAGAGACTTTGATTTCAAGTTCCACAATTGCTACTTCTGCTGACCAGTGTTCGGAGTCTCAAAGCTCCCTGAAGAACAGAGGGCTCCTTGCTTGCTTGTCATGGGGGATTGAAGTGATTGCTGAAAGTGGAAGCCATTTGTAAACTGTGAAGTGCTCTGTTTATAATGCCTCACTCCACCCGGACTTGCCAGCTCTCAATGTTCTTCTGTTTCCGCCTGGACTCCCAGTCCATGCTCCATGCACAATGCACTATGAGGTTTATTGGTTGCTCTGATAGTCCACCTCCATAAACACTGGAAGCATTTTTGAGGCTGAAGATAATCAGTTTTTGCTTAAAGAAAGAAAATTATTTCCCTGTGCTCTATTCAACTTCTTGATTAATGCTCCTTATTTAAATACCAACATTTATGCTTTAAATATTTATATCACATGTTCATTTTCATGTGTTACTGAGGGGAAAATTCACCCAAATTACTGTGGTTTTAAAAAATGGTATATTTACCAATATCTCTATCCCCTGTAAGGGCTGGGATTTAGCTCAGTTGGGAGAGCGCTGCTCTGCAGTCTCTGAGGTCCCGAGTTCAATTCCCAGCACTGCAAAATGGGAGAAGGACGTGGCAACCCATTCCCAAGGCAGTCCCGAAAACAGTCAGCCATTGAAAACCCTATGAGGGTCACTATGAGTCAGACTCGCCTCGACAGCACCTAACAACAACAACAACTATCCTCTGTAAAGCAGGCCATGAAGAGCAGGCAGATGATGTTCACAGGAACCTGGACGTTTTGGACCCTCGGGACACTTATCTTCCAATTCCAGAGGCCATGATGGTTCCAAAATGGGAATAAGATGCACTATCTCTGAAGGAGTCTTTGCCAGATGCTCTTCAGCTTCTGGTGGGAAGGACAGGCTCCAAACTGTCTCCGTGGGACACAGGCTTTGCTGCCTGGCACAAAGAGACTCTTAGTGATTATTTTTCTTAGCAAACCTCCTGGCTGCTAGGAAATCGTACTAACTCGGAGCTAATAAATTCTACGTAGCTTCCATTCTCCTGTATCTTTCTTCTGAAGTGTCTCAGAGCTCTGTTTTACTTCACTTGCTAACAACATTAAATCACCATAGGATCCAAGAAAAGCAGGTCGGGAGGGTGCCTCATTTGTTCAGAATCCCGTAGTGATTTGAGTCCGTGGCAGGAATTTAATGATGAGCCCTAGATGGCTCATTTTGTTGTTCATCCAGGGAACACAACTCCATGGCCCAGTGCCGGACCATCTACGAGTTACGTGAAGCAGGCAATGGGGAGAAACTATGGAAGGCGCCGGGCAGTTTGGCAAGAGCTTTTAGTAAGGTTCTTTAGTTCTTGTGACTCGGGCATGTTTTATGATGGTCCCAATCCAAAGCATGGCATTGAGAAACTGTGAATAGTAGCCAGGCGTCGTGGGACATGCCAGTAACCCCAGTTACTTGGGAGGCTAAGACAAGAGGATTGCAAGTTCAAGGCCAGCCTGAGCTACACAGTGGATTCAAGGCCAGCCTTAGCAACTTAGTGAGACCCTGCCTCAAAATAAAATGTAAAGAGGGGCTGGAGATCTAGCATGCATGAGGCCCTGGGTTCTATCCCCAGTAAGTACACACACACGTGTACTCACACACAAAAATGTGAACCATGTTCTGAGGTCATCTTCTCCCCACCTTTCCTTTCCTGAGATTCCTTACCCCTTCCAAGGTTGTTCCCTCCTCTGCTCGCTTCCCCAGTGCACCCCTCCCTCCTGCCTCTGTGCCTCTCAGCCCTGGCAGGTTCATTGGAAGCTCCGGACAGAGCCTCAGAGTTGCCCATGCTGAACTGTATTCTCCTTGTTAACTTAAAAGCACTATTATTAAATTTTAATGTGCTTTGGTTAAAACAGCAACACCGAGTAACATTCCTCCAACTATTTGGTTTAGGGCGATGGTCTTTAAAGCTGGAGTTCTTTCTCTTCCTGGGCTGCCCTTTTTGTGTAGCTCTCTTCGTGGGAATGCTCCCCTCTCGCACCCATCACCTGCAGGCACTGCCCTCCTCAAGCCTCAGTGTCACCATCACCTCCTTCTGGAAGCCTCGTATCTTTCCGGATGATTGCACTCCTGGGCTTGCTGGGTGCCTCACTGTCCTGCTTGTCATTTCACACCATATAATATGTTTATGAGTCTTTCTACTGCACGTTACTGCAACTTATTTATTCCATGTCTTCAGCCTCAGCACGGGGCTGGATATGATGGAGAGTCAGTGAATCTCATGGGATTGATTTCATTGTAGCATTTGCAAATGCAAAGCAATGGGCTCAAGTTCACAAAGTAAAAAATGCTATTTATCTTTCACCAGTATGAGAACTATGGACACTGAGTCTTCTGGGGAAGGAGCTGTGTGCCTGTCACCACCGCAGACTTGGGGTTCTTTTATTCTTACATGCGGGTTCAGGATTCAGGGGGGTTTCAGAGTTCCGTCATGGCTCGCAGCTCTGTGACTGCATGGTCTCCCCCACCTCCTGGTTTTCTTCTGCGCTTACAGAGGATGATGAGAAGAACAAGAGCCAGACAGAAGCTGCCTGTAGAAAGAGAGAGAGAGCTGGGAAACAGCCCCTGCAGACAGCCCACTCCTTGGAGCACAAACCAGGGCTTTTTGGAACCGGCTGGAAAGACTATGCTGTGTGGGCAGAAGGCCTCCTCTGATCTTGGGTTTCTCATCTCAGGTCGATTGTGCGCATCCATGCGACCATAGCTCGGGCTTCTGGGAGGGCAGATGTCACTGAAGGTCCTATTTAATCTGGGAGATGCGTCTGTACTTCATCTTAAACATCAGCAGAGAGAGGCGTCTTGTTTGGGGCTCCCTGAAATAGACCCTGAGGCAAGGGTTTACTTACCATGGTTTATGTGGGTTGTGAACCCAGGAAGCGCCCACAGGAGAGGGGGGAAGTGAGTTGGGGAAAGGAAGACAGCCACAAAAGGTGAGTAATGGATGAGCTACCACTGGGGCAGCTGGAGTTTAATCTTGCTGGGAACTCTGGGAGGCAGTGCAGAGCTGATACCGCAGAGTGGTCCCACCCAATGGGCAAGGGAGCTGGGTACACATCCACCTGCCCTGGTCAGTGCTTAGATGAGGGTTCACCTGCAGACCTTAACCACCTGGCATCACCAGCCTGCAGCAATGGCCCAAAGGCAAAGGACAGCCCTCAGGCAGCAGAATGCAGCTGGGCTGGTGGAAACAAATGGAAGGAGCCAAGGGAACACCCCTAGGGCCCTCCCCCAGATGTCTGCTGCAGACGGGGTGCCACAGGGAGCCCCGGAGTCCAGCTGGCACAGACATCCAGGGCCAACACGGAGCGCCAGTGGAAGGTTGGCAGAATTGCTTGCCGAGGGAGGGTCGTCACTTCCCGGCCCTTATGCAATTCCCACAAACAAGCGGCTTAATTGACAGAGCGTGGGGTTATGAGAGCCAGGCATTAGAGCATTCCAGAAAACACTGGGTGATCTAGCTTGTATGTGGCAGTGCTAACAGTGGGGCTTCACAATGCTCTTCAGTTGGCTTGATCTACCCCACTCTGGTTTCTAAAGAATGACTGCACACGTTATCATGGGAGCCTCACCATGAAATGCACTGGTGTGTGCAGGGCGATGCGCACCTCGCATCAGAGCTCCACCTCCAAAGTGAAGGGAGTGAAGGAGTTCGTGGGCATCAGGGCTGTGGGAGGCTGGCCAGGCCACTCTCCGTTCAAAGCAGTCTCCCCGCACCTGGACAGTTTTCACTGGAACAGCAGTGCAGACTCAGCAGGCGTGTTACGCAAGAGACATTCGGGGGCTACGTTTCCCTTGCATGTCACCCTCCCCAAGGATGAGCTTTTGGGGAACACGAGACACGCGTTCAGTTGTTCTAGAGGCTGCTCAGGGAGCCTGTTACACTGTAGCATAACACGGAATCACTTGCTAATCTCCGGGGACCAGAAGAACACTTGGTGCTAACAAAATACACTTCCTTGTATTGCCTTTGCCAGGCAGGTGAGAAAGCGTCTGTCAGAAACACTCCACAGACAGCCAAGGGTCCACTCTCAGTCCTTGACCTCTGAATCACAGCCTCCCTGTGGAGCCAGGACATGCACCATGCACAGCGGGAGGCCGGAGCTTCCCGTGAATGTTCTGGGAGAGAAAATGCCAGCCACGGGAGAGGGAGTGCCAGCCCTGGGAGGGGGAGTGAGCTCTGTCCTGGCAGGGGATCAGGAGGAGGAAATGTTCACTTGTGGACTCAGCAACCCTCTAAGAGCTGGCTAACTGCAGAGCCGGAGGAGTAAGCTGAACCTCAGGGGAAGTCATGTGTCATTTCCCCACTGCGCTTTGCTGTTCCATGGCAGCTAAGAACACTGTGATGTATTTTTAATCATGAGCACTGGCCCACGGGTCCTTGAGAGAATGTCTTGGTTTGATTTGAAATTAAAAACTGTACACACACACACACACACACACACACACACACACACACACGGTCTTCAATCAGGTTTATTTTCTTTCTCTTTTTAGCACTTTACTATGCTGTGGTTTAATGTTGGACAACGTGTCTGATTTCCCCAGGTGGCAAACTTACTCATCAAGTCTTCTTCACTCATTATTTTCTACTTTGTGGATAACCACTTCTCTTCCTGACATCTCTTCAAAGCCTCCTCAGAGAATTACTTTGGCGCTTTTGTATCTAAAGGTGACTAAAACAAGTTCACTCACAGGCTGGGGTGTAGCTCAGTTGGTAGAGCGCTGCCCTGCACTCTCTGAGGACCAGAGTTTGACCACCAGCACCACAAGAACTGGCAAAAGACATGGCAGTCCACCTCCAAAGCAATCCTGAAACAATCAGCCATTGAAAACCCTATGAAGGTCGCTATGAGTCGGACCCAACTCCATGGCCCCTAACAACAACAATAACAAAACAAATTCACAGCTCAGCACAAGTGAGGCCATGGCTGATTTCAAACAGAGTCTTCCAGGAAGATGAGCCACATTTAGTCATGGGCTTGGCAAGCTGAGGTCTCACAGGAGGAGATGTGGCCTCTGCTCTCATGAGCTTTACCCCTTCCCTTGATCAGAAAGCCAATAGCTTCTCCATGAAGCCCAGAAGACTCCTGAGGTCACCCTAGGAATAAAATTCTGAGTTTTCTGCCCTTTGAAGTTGAAAAAGAGAGGGCTGTTTATGAGCTTAGTGCTAGAGTGCTTACCTAGCATGTATGAAGCCCAACACTGCTAATAATGATAATAATAAATAAATAATCACAACATGAAGTTGAGAAAGACACAGGAGAAAAGGCAGTAGGAAGGGGCCTTGGATGAACTAGCAGTGTCTCCCGACACAGGAATAAGCTCTGTTTTATAAATGAGGAACCTGAGGTTCAGAGAGATGAAGTAGTTTGCCTGCTGTCCTATGACTGGGAAGAAAGAGAGCAGGATCCAGCTTGATTGTCTGACTCAGGGCGTGGCCCCTGAGCCCAGACTCTTTCTAGACGTTGGCTGCTTGTGCTCTTTTCTTCCCAAATGACCAGCTCTGCCCCCAGGGCATCACCAGAACCTTTTGTTATGTTACCCACATGTGCTGGTGTTTGGGTCTGATCATGGACAACGACTTGGAATCTACCGTAATATGCACCTCTCTCTCCCTCCCTCCCTCCACATATTTATTGAACGCCTGCTACATACAAGGCATTGAGGTCTACCACTTGGCCTAAGCACTTCAAAGAATAAAGCTCACTGAATAAATGAATATTTTGTGTAGTGTTATTCTTCTGCCTTTAGCAGAGAACAATAGATTTGTTTGTCCAAAGTACAGGCCATTATTCTCATTTCTAAGCCTCTGTTCTGAGAGCATCAATCTGGCAGTTTTCAGAATAGAAAAAAAAGAAAAAGAAAAAAGGCAGAGGCAGGCCCTTTCAGTGATATTAAACCTCTTAAATGACAAACCTGTAATTTGTAGAGGGGAAATGATTCCCTGAATGCATCTTATCCTTGAGTTCCAAATTACAAACTTCTCCTGAAATTGGTTTCTGCCCAGGAGGAGATAACGTCAGTCAGTCAGTCAGTCAGTCAGTTGCTAGCTTGCTTCTCATCAGCGCTGTTCCTCCACATGGCCCCGCCCCAGCGGAAGCCAGAGCACAGCAGTGATTTCCATTGCTTGCCTGGACCTTGGTGAACATTCCAAAGAGAGGAAGGGCAGCGCTGTGAAGGTTATTAAAATACGACTCTTCTTTCAGGAGAACTTCCAGTATTGGGGGAGCTCAGGGGCAGGGGAAATTGCCAATACTTGCAGTGGTAATGATCATGACTAAGTGCTCAGCTTGCTTTGCTAAGGCACAAAGCATAACCCAGGCCAGTCACCAGGGCCAGAGCATCAGCAGACAGGAGTTGATGCTGGCCACTGACTCCGGTCAAACCATTCCAGCTCCTGCTAAGCTCTGACCAATAGAGAGGGTCCTCTTCATTATTCTCCTAATTATCACTCACAGAAATCATCTCGCTAATATTGGAGGGACCCATACAGGACAAGGGTGGACTGAGTCTGTCAGCATTGAGACGGCCTCCCCACCCATGTTCCTCTTCCCTGAGTAAATGCCACTTTTCTCCTGCCTCTCCTGCTTTGCTTTGCTTTATTATTATTATTTCTTCTCCCCCCTCCTTCTTCTTCTTTTTCTTCTTCTCGTTTCCTCCTCCTCCTCTTCCTCCTCCTCCTCCTCCTTCTTCTTTTCTTCTTCAAGTACTTAGAGGTTGAACCCAGGGTCTTATGCATGCTTTGCAAGTGCTTTACCACTGAGCTGCACCCCCACCCTATTTTTTACTTTTTATCTTGAGACAGGGTTTCACTAATTTACACAGGCTGCCTCTGGCCTCAATCCTGCAATCCTCCTGCCTCAGCCTCTCAAGTCACTGGAATTACAGTTGCCTACCACGCCTGGCTCTCTCCTGCTTTTCTAAACATGGCACTTCCCACTAGCAAAGCTCCCTGTGTTTCCAGCCTCTTCCTGCCTTGATTTCCTTCCTCTCCTGGGCTGGGATTTAGCTCAGTTGGTAGAGTGCCGGTCTGCAGTCTCTGAGATCCTGAGTTCGATTCTCAGCAACACAAAAACGGGAGAAGGACGTGGCAACCCACTCCCGAGGTAATCCTGAAAACAATCAGCCATTGAAAACCCTGAGAGTCACTATGAGTTGGACAGGACTCGACAGCACCTAACAACAACCTGGGAGGGAGCAGAGGGACAGCTTCCTCTCAACTACGCTGGCAAGGAGGCTGAGCTCCATGAGTCAACAGCCTGCTTCCAATCACATTCTGTCATGGGGGTCTGGAGGGCACCGGCATCCTGAACCACTCTTCAATTCTTACCCTTCTTCCTTCAGCACTCTGGGGACTCCCCAAGAAGTGCCTCTCCACCTTGTCTCATCTCCGGGAGTGCTGTGAGCACACGCACCTTCCCCAGACAAGCAAGAGTTTCTGAACTGCTCAATAGGCAGCTTTTTTGCTGTTTATTTAACAACGTTTTCTCCCAGAGACGCCAAAGCTGAAAGCTAAGACAAGAGGCAGATGGTGCTAAGCTTTCCTTTGAGGCAGCTCCTTAACTTTAAAGCTATGAAGTATTCAAGGCTATTTTGAGAAATGACCTTTTAAAATTTTTTTAAAGAACATACTCTCTCTCTTCTTGATGCTTTTTACATGAAAGGAAAACACTTAAGAATGCGGGCCTGAGCATTAGCTTCACAGCTCATGAGTGCTCTCAGAGAATAGGCTTTCAACTTCAATGCACTTTATGTTCTATGGGAATTCTGTATTCTTCCTTGTCCATCCCCTACCCACCTCTTCACGAATTAGTGGTAGGAGCATGATCCCACGTGGGTACACTCAGGGTCAAATGTCACCTTGGATGGGAAGCTCCTTTGCAATGACCAGTACACTGATCTTTTCTGAGAGGATCTTCTGCATCTCACTAGAGCAGCCTTCTGTCCTTCAGTGTGTCAAATATTTCCCAGCTCAGAGCCACGTTCTTAGACTGTGACACTCTTTTTCCTTTCTTCGAATGCACCAAGCATATTCTTGTTTCAAGCATTTGAACTTGTCATTCTTTGTGCCCAAATTGCTTCTACCAGATTTTCACAAATCTGGACCGCTGTGCCCTTCCTTCCCAGTGGGTTCTAAGGTTCCACTTCCCCAGATCTCCCGTGACCACCTGCGTCTGTTCAGGGCAGTGATGGGAAACACAGCTTGAACTGGTGAAGAGAATGGGACCTAGCGACTCACAGGCCAGGCGGATACCAAAATCTGAGGATGGTCAACTTTCACTCTCCTCCCTCCCTCCCTCCACCCCTCCCCTCCTTCACTTGTACTCAGGGGCTGAACCTAGAGCCTCATAGATACTTTGCAAGGGCTCTACCACTAAGCTGCACCCCAGCCACTTTTTTATTTTCTATCTTGAGACAGAGTCTCACTAAGTTTCACAGGCTACCCCTGGCCTCGAACTTGTGATCCTCCTGCCTGGTCCTCCTGAGTCACTGGGATAACAGACGTGTGCCACTGCACCAGGCTTCAAGTTTCTTACGCAGTATCTGCATGAAAGTTATGCCCATACTTTATTTCTTTTTATTACTGAATAGTTCTCCAGTCCATGGATATTTCACGTTTGTATATCTGTTCATCAACTGATGACATTTAGGTTGATCCCCTTGGAAGTTATTGTGAGTAATGCTGCCATGAACTTTTGCATACAAGTCTCTGTGTGGATATACGATTTCATTTTTGTTGGACAGATAAATGTTAGGATTGAAATTTCTGGGTCATATTGGTAACCCTGTGTATGAGTTGGACCTACTCAATGGCATCTAACCACAACAACATGCTTAACATGTTGAGGAACTGTCAAGCCATTTTCTAAAGCAGCTGCACCATTTTACTTTCCTTCAGCAGTGTATGAGCATTCCAGCTTCTGCACACTTGTTGTTATGATGGGATATGAAATGTGTCCTACAAGGCTCCTGTGCTAAAGGCCTGGACTGCAGCAGTGGCTCTAATCATGGGAAGGTGACTGGATCAGGAAGGCATGAAGTTCATTGTGGATTAGTCCAGTCACAGTGCATGGCTGAATGGGCTATTAGGGGTGGGGCATGGCTGGAAGAAGTGGGTCACTGGGGGTGACTTTGAAAGGTATGTCTTGTGCCCAGCCCCCATGAGATGAGTAACTTTGCTCTGCCCAGGCCCTTTCGCCACCATGATGCTCCACAGCCCAGAAACAGTCAACAAACCATGGACCATGGACTGAGACCACTGCAACCATGGGCCAATGAGACATTTCCTCCTTTTGAATTGTCTGTCTTGGGTATTTGCCATAGCAATGAGAAACTAACACAGACAATTGGTACTGAAAAGTCTGACCAACGCACTTATCAACACTTGTTACTGTAGATCATTTTTGATTATGGAAATTTCTGTGTGTGTGAAGTGGTGTCTCATCGTGGTTTGCATTCTTTAATCACTATGGATACGGAGAGTCTTTTATGTGCTTATTGACCATTTGTGCTTCTTCTCTAGAGATATATCTATTCTGCTATGTTGCCTATTGTAAAATTGGATTTTCCTTTCATTGTAGAGCTGTAATTGTTCTTTATTTTAGAGGCAAGACCTTTATCAGATTATACAACTTAAAAATCAAATGTTTTCTCCCATTCTGTGGGTTGTCTTTTCACTTTCATAATAGAATCTTCTGAAATGCAAAAATTATGATTTTGACAAAGTCTAACTTATCAAATTTTCCTTTTATCACTGTGATTTTGGTTTTATATGTAGCAAATCATTATACATGAGCATATTCTTTTAAATCCTTCATAGTCATAATGTAAATCAGTATATAGGCTCCTTAGAAAACTAAAAATAGAATGACCTTGGTCCAGCTATACCACTTGAGTATATCCCCAAAAGAACCCAGGATAATATACCACAGAGACATTTGTACAGTGCTTATTGCAACACTGTTCACAGTAGCCAAGATATGCAATCAGCCTAGATATCCATCAGCAGATGAATGGATAAAGAAAACGTGGTATATATACACTATAGAATTTTATTTAGCCACAAGAGAGAATGAAATTATGTTCTTTGCAGGAAAATTGATGGAACCAGAGCAAAATAAGCAAGACTCAGAAAGACAAATACCAAAGCTGGATGCTGTGGCACATGTCTATAATTCCAGAGACTCAGGAGGCTGAGGCCAGAGGACTGTGGGTTCAAAGCTAGAGGCCAGAGGGGCTAGAGATGCAGCTTAGCATTGGAGCACTTCCCTAGCATGCACAAGACCCTGGGTTCAACTCCCAGTTCTGCAAAAACAAAGAAGAAAGAAAAAGAGAAAGAAAGAAACAAGAAATAAGGAAGAAAGAAAGAAAGGAAAGGAAAGGAAAAAAAAGAGAGAGAGAAATTGCATGTCCTTGTTCACAAGAAGAATCTAGATTTGAAAGAAAAACATGATGTGAGGCTTGAACAAAAGAAGGGGACTATTGAAGGAGGAAGGAGATAGCAGATCCTAGGAGGAGAGGGAGCATCAAAGGTGGGTAATGGGGGGTTAAATAAAACCAAAGTACAAGACACAATGTAAGAATATGCCTGATGAAACTGTTATATTGTATCTGACGGCAACAAACCACAAGACCCTTTCCAGGAGTCACAAACCTAAAGCTTCCTTGAGGACTCTTGCCCCGCCCTGCTGTCTACAGTTCCCCAGCTCTCATTCCATTCTCTCCAACTTTGTCACAAAGACAACCAAAACAAGGTGCTTGATACTCTGTGAAAGCATATCATTCATTTACTAATGTCCTTGTTTATTTTCTGTCCTCTTCCAATAGAACTATCCAGACCAACACTTTAGTGGCTTCCCGGTAGATCCTCAGCATGAGATGTGGCACAGAGAGAGCGTCGCCAGATGAGGGCATGAACACCCTCACAGAGGGGCTCTTGGCGGCCACCCATCCCATCCTGCCCAGGCAGGCTCTGCCCTTTATGCCCTCTCTCTGCTGTTGTTCCGCCTCCTTCTCCACCTAGAGCTTGGGTGAGGGGCTCCCTCGCCCTTCCATCCACTTGCAACCAAGTCCTGCTGCTTCCTCCCAGAGACAGGCATGATTCACACACACCGTACTGCGCTGATACTGTTTTGCTACTTTCCATCTTTCTCACCTTGCTGGAGCTCCCTGCAAGTAGAGAGAGCCCCTCGCCCTGTATGCCCTGCACTGCCCCTGGCATCGGGCACTCGCAGGTGCTTAACAAGGCTGCAGAATGGGACGGAGGGCTGGGGTCTGGAATCAGGACCTGCTGGCTGGCCCTGCAATCCAGACCGAGGACTGCTCTCTCCTCTGACGAGGGCTGACTGCCTGCCTAGTGAGACATCTGCTCCTGGGCAGACGTGGAGAATCTGTCGGGGCTGGAACTGTGAGGTGTAGGAGACTCTCCAGCAATGCAGACAATGAGCATCTCTGAAGAAAATATCACATGCTCAGCACAAACATCTGTTGAATTTCTGTGAAGTGACGGTGAGGTGCAAAATTAGCACCTGGATGAGGAATGTTCCAAGGATAAATGATCAGCAGTAACCCTGTGCAGGGCCGGGTCCTGCCACACAGGGAGTGGAGCATGGGTAGGCAGCAGGCAAACTGGGAGGGCTTGGGACGGGGAGTCATCTGCACTGGAAACTGCGGCATTTCAACGTATCAGGTCCTAAATGGACCCTGGCAAAGCAAAGAACAGCTGGCTCCGAATCCAAAGTCTGCACCCCCTGTCTGATGCTTCTCTTTGAGGAGATTCCAATCTGAACTTCTTTGGGGTCTGAGAAGACAGAAAGAGGCAAGCTCCAGAGGCCCAGCTTTCCTTTGTGGTTTGTAAGATACAGAGGAGGAGCTGCCTGCACTGTGATCAGAATGCAGAGAGTGGCTTCCTTGGCAGCAGACGGTTCTGCTCACGCCTGACTTCCACGCGTTGATGCTTAATTGTCTCATCCCACTCCCTGTTTGCAGAACGGACTGCTTTGTCCCCTGAGGCAGGGACATGAAAAGAGGTAGCTTAGTAGTTTCAGAGCTGTGCTCTGGGGTCATTCTAAGGACACCTGTGGTGCTCTACTGGGGGTTTCCAGCTTGACACAGGCCGGAAGTGCTGGGATCCCAAGTGTCCCTGGAGAAGCCTTCAGCCAATGGCACAGCCAATGGATGGGGTGTGGAGGCTAAGTGCCCCGGCCTCCTTGCCTCTCAGGTGCAGAAGACCCAGAGGAATGTTCCGCAGGGTCCCGGTGGCTCACAGTGCACCCACAGGTGGAGAGGACCCAGAGGCACATTCTGCAGAGTCCTGGTGGCTCAGAGTGTGCACCCACCCCCCATGACACCTGCACTCTGCTGGTTGCCTCCCTCTCTCTGTCTCCTGTGCACACTACCACCTAGGAGTGGCTGAGCTCTCCTCCCAGGTAGTTTGTGCCCTCAAATCCTTAGCTCAGGGCTCTAGGAACCCTGCTGGGAGCAGCAGCACAGGTGCAGATGCACTTGGTGGCACCTGATGCTATCAATACTGTTGGGAAGCCCACGCTCTCCGTGCGTGTCTGAGAATCTTGCCTGCTGTTCCCCGGGTGCAAGGACTGGAACCTGGGGTCTCTGAGCAGCCCGAGCACCTCAGGAAGTCAGAGCTGTGTGCAGAGCAGAGCAACATCTTCATAAACTTGCTTTTGACACCATCGTTTGTCTTAGCAGGTGTCTTGAGTGAGCGAGGCCAAGAGCCTTATGCAAATTAGCTTCCAGGGTGAGTGATCAGCAGAAGCTGTGGCCGCAATTGTTGAAACTCCAGACATCTCTGGTGTGGACGCTGGCAAGAGGCCAGAGCTGAGCCTCTGGTTTGGAAGCCTGTGGCTTCTGTCTCTGGGCCCGTGCAAGGTCTTTCTGTCGGTACTGATAGGGTCAGAGGAGACAGGGAGAAAGCGTGTGAGTTTTTTGGATGTGCTCATTTCCCTTTGGGACTTCTGGGTACTGGATTTCGGTGCCTTCCCCAAATGAAAGAATAGATTGCTTCTTCCTGGACCATAGAAAAGAAGTGATACTAGAAAAAGTTTCCAGGGCTTAGTGCCATCAAACACAGCAATCTGAGCTAGGTACTGTGGCTCATGTCTGTAAGCACAGTGACTCAGGAGGCAGAGCTAGAAGGATCACAAGTTCAAGGCCAGAGGCAGCTTGTGTAACTTGAAGAGACCTTGTCTCAAGAGAAAAAATAAAAAATGGCCTGGGAGTGCAACTCAGTGGCAGAACGTTTGCAAAGTTTGTGTGAGGCCTTGAGCTCAGCCCCCGAGTACAACAAACCAAACAAATATATAAATAAATAAATACTGCATTCAGACTTTTAAAGAGAGGGTGGAAATTTTGATTTCTATGTGACATCTGGGCTGGGATTTAGCTCAGTGGGTAGAGCGCTGCGCTGCAGTCTCTGAGGCCCTGAGTTCAATTCCCAGCACCGCAAAAATGGGAGAAGGACCTGGCAATCCAATCCCAAGGCAATCCCGAAGCAGTCAACCATTGAAAACCCTATGAAGGTCGCTATGAGTCGGATACCAACTCGACGGCACCTATCAACAATGTGACATCTCTCTATTTTTAAATATTGACTCCCTTCCTTTCTCTTTAGCCTCTTCTCTTCTTTCTTCTTTCTTTCCTTGCCTCCCTCCTTCTTGTTCTCCTTCCTTTCAATATTACCCAGGCCAAAACCGAATGAAAAAAAAAAGTCTGCGGGCTGATTCAAAACTTCGATAACCAGGCTGCGACTCCTGACCTTCCATTTATATGGGAACATTTTGGAACCCGGAGTGGGAAATGAACAGTGGGCTTTTGTGCAAGGCCTGTTCATTTGCAGACATTTGCTATGCATGCATTTGGTGCCTGTCACTAGGCTGGGCTCTGGGGACTCAGGGCTGAGTGAGAAACCATCCCTGCCTGCCAGAAGCCACCCACACAGTGGAATGGGTGGCCTAGGCAAGGTGCATTTGTCCAAAGCAACCACATTCCATTTTAATTTAGCTCAAGCAGGAAAGGGGCCTGGGGTCTAGCTCGGTTGGTAGAGAGCCTGCTCTCCACTTCCTGAGGACTTGACTTTGATCCCCAGCACTGAAAAAATGGGAGAAGGATGTGGCAGCCCATTCCTGAAAACAATCCTGAAACAATCAGTCATTGAAACTCCTATGACAGCACCTAACAACAAGCAAGAAAGGGAATTTTTGGAAAGAATCTGCGAACCCGTGGCTCTCATGGGATACACTTGCAGGTGGGCCTCAAGAGAACAAAGAGTCCTGGTCCCTAGGATCAGGAAGTCTCCTGGACCCTCAGTGTCCCAGGTCCTCTCCCTCTTCTCCCTTGCCTTCTCCCTCTCTCTCCCACACAGACTGGCTTTCTCAGCTGTGCCAGGCACATCGACAGCTGTGGTTTCTCCATAACTCCCGATCCATCTCCTTTCTGCTCAAACCACAGACATTGTGGCCTGGATCTGAGCCCTGGCCCCGATCTGCAGCTGAGTTGGACTGGGTGGACTCCTCCCAGAGTGAGGCTCCAGTCCCCTCATCTGGCCATGGACTGGCTGTGAATGTCCCCCACAGGTTCCTGTTTGGAACACTTTGTCTCCAGCTGGTGGCGCCATTTTGGGAAGGTGTGGAAAGTTTAGGAGGTGAGGCCCAGCTGGAGGAAGGGGGTCACTGGGGAAGGTCCTAGGAGGTAAATCATCCTGGGCCCTCGGGCCTCACTCTGCTTCCTGTTTGGTCATGAACATCTCCCCTCCACCAGATGGTCTGGCCACGATGTCCTGCCCAAATGCATGGGGCCAAGAGGCCATGGAGTGGATCCTCTGAAACCATTGGCCCAATAAATCCATCCTCTCTTAACTTGTTCCTGTCAGGCATTTCGTCACAGAGCTGAGAATGTAACTAACATACAGCTGCTGCCATCTGGGTGGGGCTGGGGCTACACCATTCACACGTGGCTTCTGGGAGCCCATATGGGGACTGGGTGAGGCTGACTTTCATAGAGAGAGGACCCGGTGACTTGTGAAGACCCTCCTACAGGAGGACAGACATTTTATTCATTCAGCAAGGCACTCTGAGTGTCTATTGAGTAGCTGGCATAGTATTGATCCGATCCTTAACATCTCTGGGTAGTTAATAAGATAAATGTGTCTGTACCTTCCTTCAGAGAGATTACATTCTTTTGAGGAGGGAAGGACAATCAAGAAATGAATAAAGCAAATTGATATAGCAGGGAGCCTCATGAAGGAAATTACAATCTATTATGGGGTGGGGAAGACCTGTAGCTGGGGCCAAGGAGGGGATCAGAAAGGCCCTCCATGGGGCTGACATTTGAGCTACGACTGCACAGGTGAGAAGGAGCCAGAGAAAAACATGGACAGATTTATGTTTTAGACAAATGACTCTGGCAGTAGAAAGAAAAGGATCTTTCTCCTCACAGAATCTCAGAAAACAAAGCTCAGTAAATCAACTTGCCCATGAGGACAGGGTTTGTATTGGGTCATATACCAAGGTGACCTTGTCATCTCCAATAAGCCTGGTGGATACGCATCTTTGAGCAGTCAAAATCAGCTCTTACATTTGTGGAATTTTAGAGTTATATTCACTTTCACCTTCCACAGTGCATTTATCTGCAAAGCGCTTTTTTGAAGTAGGGAGGGCAGGAACTAACGTCTCTGTTTCCTAGAAGAAATGGTCCTTTACCCCAAACAGTGGGCCCAGAACCGGGAGCTCTTCGCACAGGACCACATTACGAGGACCACCAGGCTACAGTCCCCCACATGTCTGTCAGCTTGTTGTACTGTGGGGGATTGCATGTTGCTGTGATGCTGAAAGCTATGCCACTGGTATTTCAGATACCAGCAGGGCCACTCATGGTGGACAGGTTTCAGCTGCGCTCCCAGACTAAGACATACTAAGGAGAAGGACCTGGCAGCTCACTACCAAAACAATTAGCCATTGAAAACCCTATGATTAGCAAAGAATCATTGTCAAATATAGTGCTGAAAAATGAGCCTCCCAGGTTGCAAGGCATTCAAAAGAGTTGCCTCCCCAAAGTAGAGTTGACCTTAATGAGAGGAGTGGATTAAGGCCCCTGGGACCTCCATTTGCTGATATGGCATGACTCAAAATGAGAATGAACACAGTGGCTGCAACAATGGGCTCAAACATAAAAGATCTTCACTTCCCTCGCTAGTTCCCTCCCTCCTTCTTTCTACTCTTTATTTTGTCCATTCTTTGCTAAATTTAATTGTGCATTTTTATATATCAACTTATGTATAGGATTTTTCTTCTTTTAAGTATGATTCAGCTCCCACATATGAGTGAGAACATACATCATTTCTCTTTTTGAGCTTGTATTCGATCGCTTAAGATGATGTTCTCCAGTTCCATCCATTTTGCTACAAATGACATTATTTCATGTTTCTTTGTTGCTGAGTAGTATTCCAATGTTTTTTTACCCATTCTTCTGTTGGTGGGCACCTGGGTTCCACGTTGTCACTATTGCGAAAAGTGCTGCATTGATTATGGAAATGCAGTTGTCTCTGTGATATCATGACTCATCTCCTTTTGGGTATTTTCCCAGTAGTGGTATAGCTGGATCGTATGACAGTTCTATTTTTGGTTTTCTGGTGGATCTCCATATTGATTTCCAAAGTGGTCGAACCAATTTACACTCCCACCAACAGTGCAAAAGAGTTCCTTTTTCTCCACAACTATACCGGCATTTGTTATTATTTGTTTTATTGATCTTGGCCATTCTTACTGGAGTAAGGTGGAATCTCAGAGGTGTTTTGATTTGCATTTCCCTAATGGCTAGGGATACTGAGCATTTTTTCATGTGTTTCATGGCCTTACAAACTTCTTCACTGGAGAACTGTCTATTCAGTTCCTTTGTCCTCTTGTGTGTTGGGTTATTTGTTGTCTTGGAAATTGCTTCTGGAAATTAGTCCTTTGTCAGATGTTTAGGATGTGAAGATTTTCTCCCATTCAATGGGCTCTTCCTTAACTCTATTGATTGTTTCCCTTGCTGTACAGAAGCTTTTTAATTTCATGTAATTGCATTTGTCTATTCTTGTTGCAATTTTCTGAGCAATTGGAGTCTTATTAAGGAAATGCTTTCCTATGCCTATATGTTGGAGCATGTTGCTTATTTTTTCTTCTAGTAATTTTAAGGTTACTTAAATCCTACTTTTTAAAAAGCCTTTTTCTCTCCAGGGTGACAGATGCTGGAGATTCACTCATGCCTACCACGTATTAGGTGCTGGAAAGCCCAGAATGTCCTCCCATCCACCTGTACTGCTGGTTGTAAGCAAAATGGCACTGATACATTTTCTTCTTAAAGAGAGTCAAACCGAAGACAGACAGCTTCTTGGAAATTCAGAAACCTGAGACCTTAAGCGGACCTTTAATCCACGGTACTTTGAGATAGAGGGAGGCTGGCACATGCAGGGTTTTCCCATTAAGGCCGTTTTGAGTGCCCAAGGATGTTCCATTCACACTGCAGTGATGCCAGGTGGGAGTTGGTATACTTTAGAAATTTTCCACTAGATGGCAGCAGAGTTCTATCTAACGTCTGAGAGGCACCTTGCCGTAGGAAAATACCTGCGTTATGGCGATGCTTCACCAGATGTAAGCAAAACGCGTTTTCAAAAAGCAGTACACTTTTTTCTTTATTTGCACTAAGATACCTATGGATTGGCAGTGACCAGAGGCTTATGATTTAGGACATGGTGTTGGTGAAAACCAGCAAACTTGCATTTCTAATGGTACATTTTGAAGGACACAGTTTCAAGGATGTTAATAGGTATGTGAACAAAGAGTTTGCGATCCAATATATTTAGCCTAAGAAATCCACCAACCTTGTTAACCTGCCTTTCCCAGTGGGTCAGGAGAGTTGATCATAAGGTGAAACACGCAGCATCTCCACACTTACCTGGCCTTCAGGTGAGCCCCTGAATTCCCCTTGGGAAACACTCTGGGAGAATTTGGTCCCTCCCTCCTTACAGAATGCTGTAAGGAAACCACTGTGGAATTGTGTGGACAGGTGCTTTGGCTATAGCAGAATGAGTTTAAAGAGCAGTGTCATTTACCATCCAAATCTCTCCAGCTCCCAGTGGAGAGAGAGAGGAATGGATTTGGATTTGGATTGCAAGTTCAGACAGCAGCAGCAGGCAGCTCTGATTCTGTTTGGTCCCTGAGTGGGAGGCAAAAATTCAGCTAAGGAGGGATTTACCTGGCACCTTTGGTGCCTACGGTCTGATAGAGCCGCGAGAGATGGAAGGACAGCACGGCAGTACTCAGAGGGGAAGGGGACTAGTGCTCCTTGAAGAATCCAGCTCTTTGGTTGGTCCAAATAGCAGTCTGGACAGATGCGAGAAAATCACTGATTGGTAAGATCATCCTCTCAGAGGTCAGTGTCTTAGCTATCAACAGGGAGACAGAGTAAGAGAAGGGATTATGTAGAAAGCTTCCCTCTAGGAAGCAGAAATGGGTTGGAGAGTACTGCGGGGGGGGGGGGGCCTTCCTCCAACACTGCAGTTTCCAACTTGAAAGAGAAAAGGAAGGGCACCCCTGAAGGGCCAATTGGGAGCCCAGCGGGGAGGGAAGCTACCTCTGGGCAGGTATTCAGATTTCATAACCCTCACACTGACAAAGCAGAAGACAGAGAGGGGGCAGCCGCTTGGAAGCCAGAGACTGGAGGAAAACCCTCAGGCAGCCAGCACCCCCACAGGGGGAGATGATAGGCCTGATCCAAAGGGAATGCAGTGGCCAGGAGCACAGCTGGGCCTCTGCATGGGCAGTCTGGCCGGCTGGGCTCCCCAGCCCCTGTCCGTCTGTCTGGGAGGAGGGAGACTTCCACACAAGGAGCACCCACACCTGTCAGCCGGCAGCAAGCTCTCTTCCTTCTGGAACTGACAGTAGCCTCAGCCTCCCAGAGCTTTCATCTCAGATGAAACCAAAAGGAATTCACTAAGAATTATTAAAGCTAACTGTTAAACCCTACCTCTGCATTGTCATATGTAATTATGTCTAGAATACTCTGAAGTGGAGCTGCTTTTTACTAAGAGTCATGGCAAGATCTGGTCTGGCATCTTTTACCTTTTGTCTTGGGCTGCTTTGTTCCAGTTCTGCTGAGATTCTCTGGGGTCTTCATCTTCTCTGCTCTCAGTTCTAAGCTTGTCTCCTTATATTAGGGCTCTTCATTTTTTTTCCTTCTGTTCTTCCAAATTTTTTATAATAAGAGCTAAAAAGAAAAGAACATATATACATACCAAAGGCCTTATTCTTAATTCTAGAGGAGTGTCAAGTTCTACATCTGCAGTTGCACTAAAGCCTTGGTCCTTAACCTTGGCTGCACTTGAGAATCCTAGGCTGGCTTGGGGACAGCCTTGAAAATTCCCAGGCCACCGGCCAAGCCACAACAATGGAAACTGAGTTTCAGGGGTGAGGCATCTTCATGAAGCTTCTCAAAGTCAGTGCTGAGGGACTGCCCTACGGCCTCCTGGGCACTGGTCTTCCATCAGTGGCTTGTCCAGGAAGGGCTCTGGACTGCCCAGGGGTGGAGGAATGGCTACTTCCTGTGCGTGGTGGAGTGTGGCTCTGCCCATGAGGGGCTGTAGCTGAGCTCTGCTCTGGACCAGATCTCTTTTGCTTAGGTGAGACTCTGGGTGTGCCTTTTGGTGGTGAGATGGGAGAACAAGTGCTTAAGCAGTCATTTCTGGCAGGAATTGTTGTTGGTAGGTGCCGTCGAGTTCATGTCTGACTCATGGCAACCAGATCTACAAAAGACGACACTACTGTTGTGTTTCCCTGCTATTCATAGGGTTTTCAATGGCTGATTGTTTTGGGGGAGTGGGTTGCCAGGTCCCTCTCCCAAGCCTACAGCACCTGGTGTTCCCAGGCCATCTCCTATCCTAGTAATGCCCAGTCCCGATCCTGCTTAGCTTCCGAGATCTGACAGGATGGGACGCCACAGTAGTACGGCTGCGGGTTCTGGCAGGAATAGTCACTCTTTAAATTAAGATTGGGCTGTGTTAGGTACAAAGGTCCCAGGAGCTTCTCTATGATCTTGGTGCGGGTTGGCTTCAAGTCTTATGGTGACTCCAGGAGCAGGAATCACATTAGAGACGGGAGGCGAGGTGCGCAGTGTTGGAGAGCAGCACTCCAGGTCTCAGCCTTGGGATTTGTCAGTTTGATTCCCTGAGCACAGGGCTCTGTCTCCTATGAGGAGTGTCTTCTCTGGAGAGACCATGAGTGTGTTGTGGGGCTCAGGAAGAGAATCCGGAGTAGTGACGGGGATTACACTCCTCAGCACAGGACTTCCATTCACACAGTAAGCTCTGCTTGTTCACAGCTATCCCAGTTGCACGCTTGCACTTGAGGGCCAGACTGGGCCTCATGAGGTTCAGGAATTTGACAGTATCAATTAAAAGAAGAGAGCCTGCAGCCGTAGCCCTGTAGCATCCGATCCCTTCAGATCTCGGAAGCTAAGCAGGGTCGGGCCTGGTTAGTACTTGGATGGGAGACCACCTGGGAACACCAGAAGCTGTAGGCTTGGGAGATGGACCCTGGCAACCCACTCCCCAAAATCAATCTCTCATTGAAAACCCTATGAACAGCAGAGAAGCACTGGCAATAGTGTTTCCCCTGCTATATGTAGGGTTGCTATGAGTCGGATACCGACTCAACGGCACCTAACAACAACAACAACAATTAAAAGAAGCTGGATGCAGTGGCTCATGCCTGTAATTCCAGCAACTTGAGAGGCAGAGGCAGATGGATCACAACAAGTTCAATGCCCGAGGCAGCCTGCATAACTTAAGCAAGACTCTGGATCAAGATAAAATGTAAAAATGGGCTGAGGGTACAGCCCAGTGGTAAAGCACTTACAAAATATGTGCAAGGAACTGAGTCAAACTCCTAAGTACTACCAAAAATAAATAAATTTAAAAAATGCATTAGTTCTGCGGCCCAATAATTTCTTGTATGGATATTTAGTTTAGAAAAACACCAGTGCCTTGGTTAGGAGGTGTGCACAATGCTGTTCATTATAGCATTATTTGGGATAATGGCAAATTGGAAACAAGTTAAATGTTTATTAATAGTAGATTTACCAAGCATCTGATGCTAAATAAATAATAAAATAAAGTTATTATGCAACGCTCCATAAAAGTAAATAGACAAACTTAAGTGTATTGATGTGGAGAGACTTCTGTTATACGTTGTTGTTGTTGTTGTTGTTAGGTGCCATAGAGTGGGTATCCGACTCATAGCGACCATCATAGGGTTTTCAATGGCTGACTGTTTCGGGATTGCCTTGGGAGTGGATTGCCAGGTCCTTCTCCCATTTTTGCGGTGCTGGGAATTGAACTCAGGGCCTCAGAGACTGCAGCACAGCACTCTACCAACTGAGCTAAATCCCAGCCCGTTATATGTTATAGAGAAAATAAAGTGCAAAACTGGAAGTGCAACAGGGAGTCATTTGTATAAAACAAAACAGAAAAAAATAATATAACTTCCATATTTAAATGTACAGAAAAAGTCCGGAAGAAGCATATGCCAATTTAATAAGCATAGTTATTTCTGAAACAGGGGTAGGGGACTGGCCAAGGGGTGTGGTCAAACGGTGTCTTGACTAAATGTTTGCTGTTGTTGTTAAGTGCCATCAAGTCATGTCCGACTCATAGAGACCCTCATAGGGCTATCCTTTGCTATTGCTTTAAAAATGAATGTGTCCATGAGTGGACGAATGGATGAAGAAAATGTGGTGTAGACACATGATGGAGAGTCATTCAGCCTTTCACGTGGTGCTGGCAGGAAAATGTGGAACTGGAGATCATCATCGTAAGTGAAGCAAGTCAAACTCAGAAAGACAACTATTGCATGCTTTCCTGTGTGGAATTTAGAAACAACAACAGCAGAATGAAAGTAAAGGGGGGGCTATTAGGGTTGTGGAAGGGAAAAAGTGGTAGCAGAGCGGGAGGCTAAGAGAAGGTAAAAGAGGTGCTGGATGTGATCAAAGCACATTATGTGCATATATGAAAATGTCATAATAAACCCATCACTTCATACAACTAATCTATGCTAAAAATGAGTGTTTTAAATACCTAAAGGATGATGAATTACACTTTATTTTAGGAAGGGGTGAACATTCAAAGCAAGCGGGTCTTTCACCAGCTCAGACATTGCCTCTTGTGAAGTGGATTTTTATGTTTTTATGGGAATTGGGGACTTTCTTTCCCCTCTCTCTTCCTTCCTTCCTTTCTTTCTTTCTTTCTTTCTTTCTTTCTTTCCTTCTTTCCTTCTTTCTTTCATGTACCCAGGAGCTGAACCCAGGTCCACAGGTACTTTACAAGCCCTCTACCACTGAGCTGTACTCCCAGCCTCCTTTTATAAAAATCGTTTATCTTGAGCTGGGTCTCGCTAACTTACAGGCTGCCTTGGGCCTCCAACCTACAATCCTCCTGCCTCCCCCACCTGAGTATCTGGAAGATGAGGGTGCACCAGCACTCCAGACACTTATAGGAAATCTAAGGGGACCCTACCTCATCCTCCCTCTAGGCCCATCCTACATTTAATTTGGCTCAAGGGCCATCATGCCACACTGAAGAGGATCAGGAACAATCTTGTAATTGTCTTGATTTTAGCAAAAAGTCAAGTGTGACGCCGCAGGCAGATGGCACTTGACTTTTCCAGAGCACTCTTCAAAGGGGCTGGGGACCCCACCAGGTGCTCTCAGAAGGGTGTGGGGTCATCAACTGGCAGGCTCCCTGCAAGCCAGCTTTTGCCCCCAAGAACAGGAGGTGCACTTAGGAGGCCGTGGGCTTGTGGAAAAGCAGCTTTGGCTAGTGTGGGGAAGGGCAGGTCACCCCAAGAGAAGCATTGGAATGCACTGGGGAGGGGTAGAGACCAGAGGGAAAGAAGGACTCTGCCCTTCACCTCTAATGACCGTGGTTCAGAAGAGCAGCTCCCAGCCGGCACCCTCAGTACTTACGTCTGCTTCTCTTTTTTCTTGGCTCAGCTTCCTCTGAGCACTTCATACCAGGCAGCTTCTCCCTCATCTCTGTATCCAGCCTTGGCCGGAGCCTGCAGCGTGAACTCACCTTCTGGATGAGCCGTTGCTCTGACGCACTCTGTTTACTTCTCCAGATCGCTGGGTGGAACGCCAAAGTCTCAGTCCAGTACTTCTGTTTTGTCAATCACGGTGCCCGGGGCACTGTCCAGCACAGAGCTGCCGCTGCATTCACACCTGAGGTGAGAAACACAGAGCCAGGGCCACTGAGTTGGATGACAGTGGACTGATCTGTCCTTTCACTCCTGACCTCATCACGGGGTGGTGAGCATTTCAAAACACAGGCCCACGTTTCTACTTCAGAGACGCTCTCCAAACTGGAACCAGCCCTTGCAGTGAGTGGCTTATTCAGAATCCCATTTCCCCGTCCTCCAGGTCACAGGGTGAGAGTGAAGGAAGCACAGAGATGGAGATGGGGGGCTGTGGAGGGAAGCGGACCTCAAACCTCCTGTCGGGCATCGTGGGGCATGTAGGGGTTTCATGATTCCAGTTCCTCCTGCCTGTGGACGCAATTGTGTTTTATTCTCTTTAATGCCCCAGACTGGGATCCAGGGCCACGGGGAGTTTATCCCAACCATAGGGTTCAGTGGCAGGGATGCTGCTTCCTCTCCTCCTGAGACATGTTGTCACTCCCTGCCATGACGGATTATAGCACTGTGGGAGTCACCGTCTGTTGGCCCTCAACCCTTTCTTCAAATGAAAATCCCGGGAAAGAGGACTCCATGTATTTTCTTATTAGTCTCCTTGATTACTGAGGCTGATCAGATTATTATTATTATTTTTGCATGGGGCGTGTGAATAATATTGGTAGAATAACTCCAAGCAAGTGCTTTTCCTACATCCTGGGAAGACATTAAACTCTGTCATGTGTGGGAACTACAGGGACAATGGGTTTCAAATCTCATCACCCTCACCAAGCCATCTTCTTAGAGGCAAAAATGAGGCCACCATTTTCAACAGCCCTTAAGGGGCGTAGAGCAGGCAGCCAGCAGGGATTACCTAGGCAAGCCCATCAATCCAGCACAGGCCAGGAAGCTAAAAGGCACATGGAAAAGAAACTTCATATTGTTTGTTGGATGAGGTGCTGCCAGTCTATAATCTCAGGACATGGGGGTCTCACATCTCAGGATATGGTAATCTCACATCTAAGCCCACATGGGAGGTGGAGGCAGGAGGATTGTGAGTTCCAGGTCAGCCTGGGTTACATAGCAAGACCCTGTCAAACTAACTAAATAAATAAATAGAAAGAAAAGAAAAGAAAAGAAAAAGCCAGAAGGTTCTTCACTGGAAGGGGATTTCAAAGAATGGAGACTGCGGAAGAAAGCATGGGGTTGTGGAGGCAAGAAGGACAAAGAGCATAAGAACATGGCATCAAGGTGTTCTGGGAAGCATTATTCCTGGCAAAAGAGAAACCAGCTACAACGTCAAGACCTTGGAGGAAAAGAGGCAGAAGTGAAAGACATTTATAGTAATGCAAATTGAGTACTGTGTTTACAACAATTCATATATGATTAATTATACTTTGAATTTTCAAGTTGTTTGGCAATGGGGAGAAGGAGTTGTAAATAAATATAATATAATGTGTAAGTATCTTTGTAATAAGACGTCTGTGACTATGGAATGATGCTACAGGCCTAAGAACCTGAAGGACTCTACAAGGTATTAGCAATAATAGTAATGCAGCCAAACATGAGGCTAACTACTCCTTATTGATATTGTTTGCTTATTATTTCTGGAGGTGACTCAGGATAGATGGTAATAAAAATTGGGGGGAATGTATTTTTTATTGACCCCAAAATTATTTTGCTGCAGCATTCAAAGGTGGTGAGTAGAGTGTAGAGTTTATACCCCTCCGGAGAACACTATAGATTTTCCCATCCTATTTACATCAATAGCAAGATAATTTATCTTGATTACTGGGAGCAGTGAAGGAAGTAATCGTCATGTGCTGCTTATTAGAGTGCTTCCAAATAAATTAAAAACTTCAGAGATAGAGAGGTTTTTAAACCAGCCGCAGGGCACGCACAATAGCGTTTGTTTCGATAATCAATAGTAAATGATCCGTGAATTAGAGATGCTTTCTTAGAGTGATCATAATGGCTTTTATTCCTTTCCTTTCCAGCTCATTAACAATCAGCTTTTAAGAACCAGTCTGAACCTGGGTAGCACTTTCCCAAGAGGGGGCTGCGTCTGCTTGTCTCAGTCCCAAGTGCCCCCACTGACCCAGGCAGAGCGTCTCCCAGCTCCCAAGGCTGCACAGTGGTAATCCCTGTACCAGCCCTTAGGTGTAAACACTCACTGGGCACAGGGTTTAAAAAACATCTGCACTCATTGCCAATGCTTAAAAGTCAGATTTCACATGAGCAGACTTCCAGTTTGTCTTTAAAATTCAGAAAAACAGGTCCCCCTGTGTCTGCATTTTTGCCATGATGGTTTTCTAATCCGAGAGACTCTTCCTTCTCCCTACAAGGATGGTCTTGCATCCACCAAGCTGCTCTGTTCAGGGTTCTTGGATTCCTGGACTCTGTAGGAGTTTGAACTTGGAGCCATGACTCCATCTTTCACCAGCTTTTCCCCTTATCAGCTTTCACCCCTATGTCCTATGCTACAGGCTGAACTCTTGTCTCTCAGATGCCTATGTCGAAGCTTTGACCTCCAGAATGTGACTTAATTTGAAATCAGCATCTTTAAAGTGGTGATTAAGGTAGGTTGAGGTCATATGGGTAGCCCCTGATCCAGTGTAACTGGTGTCCCCATAAGAAGAGCCCACAGGGACAGAAATGCATCCAAAGGGAAGACTATCCACAGGGCGAGAAGCCAGCCCTGTGACACCTTGTGCTCAGGTTTCCAGCATCCGGATCTATGAAGGAAAAAACCTTTTTGGCTTGAGCCACCCAATCTGAAGTATTTTGTTATGGGGACTCTGCCAAACTAAGTCATCCACCCATCCATTACCATCTCACAAAGTCAAGGTTCCTCTTACAGTCCATTCTGAGGACCGGGGAGTTCTTGTCGTCATTATCCTACTTCCTGCCCTGTGTTCAGTCTTGGTTTTTCCCAAGCGCTCTGACATGATATCCACAGAACCAGCCTGTAAGGCTGCCAGTGTGCCCACATCCTTCCTACCCTGTGGGAAATGGCGCCCAGAGAATGTGCCCAGCTTGTCCCAAGATGCCTGCCCTCCTGGTAACCCAGCCTCCTCTCTTGCTTCTCCCTTGTTGACAGCAGAGGCCAGAAGCAGATTAGGCAGCTATGGCAGGTTATTCCAAGGTTTTCAAACCCTAGAACTGGGGGCCTGACCAGAAACTCACCCTCTGACATGGGCCCATCTAAGAGATGGTTCGTGGTGGTTCCTCGTGTCCATATCTGACTGCTGGCTGCTGGTGGCTGGGCACAGCTTCTGAAAGGCAGGGAGTCATTTGCCAAGGAAGCCAGGAATTTCAAAGCCTGCAGCAGGAGGGTTTCCATCCTTGGGAGTCTGTTCCTAGACCGTGTCTAGGGAGCAGGCTGTGGGCGGGCAGAGTTAGCAGATGTCAGATGCTGCCCCATGTTGGACTGAAGTGGCCCTGGTCCTGGAGTCTGAATCCTCACCCATCCTTCATAGCTAAGAAAACTGGAATTTACCAGCTAGGGCTGTGAGGCTGACCACACTGGGTGTGCAGAATGCTTAGGAAGCAGAGAGGAAGAGGCTGAGGCAGGGCTCCGGAGACGTGGTGGCGTCATCCTGGGAAGCCACCTCCTGCCTTGCCCTGCCTCTCCCCAACTGACTCAGTAGGAATTCTCATCACCGTGTTTCCTTCTCCTCCCACCTTCACTGTCTTTTCTGGAAACAGCCGGGCTTTGAGGCCCTTGCAGTGCTAGGCAGGCTGGCAATGGAGTGCCCAACATTTCTGCCCCCTTCCTCTGCAGCCCGGTTCCATTCCCCAGGGCTGCTGGTGGGGAGCTGAGTGGATCGGAGAAAAATGCTCATTTCCACTGTCTGGGGAGAGGATGTGTCTCATCCTTGGGAGGTTAACTGCTTTTGGATTCAGTTTGCTGCTTTTCTGCTTGGGAAATGGACCTGCAGGCAAGGTGGGGAGCTGGGATGAAGGAGTGTACGGTACCCTCTTCCCTTCCATGGCACTGCTGCAGGTTGCTACCAGGAGGCAAGAGGGTGCCTGCTGAGCTCTGCATTTGAAGCTTTGCTGGGCTGTAAGCCTCTCTTGTCCATCTCTGACTGCTGACAGCCTCTTGCTGGACACTGGGGCAGATGCATAGAATTGGAAATAGGAATGTGTTAAGACTTTCTCTAGGTGAGTCTAGGTGTGGCTTCTTAGCTTTCTGAGCCTGTTTTCCCACCTTAAATCAGGGCAGAGTGCTGGGCACGGTGGTGCATGCCTGTAATCCCAGTGGCTCGGGAGGTGGAGGTAGGAGGATGGCAAGTTCAAGACCAGAGGCAGTCTGTAATTTAGCAAGACCCTGTCTCAAAAAGTAAACAAATGGGCTGGAGGTGGGAGCTCAGTGGTCCAACACTTGCACAGCATGCAAGCGTGAGGCCCTGGGTTCAACCCCCAGTACCATAAAAAAACAAACAAACAAACAAACAAACAAAAAGGGCAGAGTTAAAGCTGCAGTTTTAACTAGCATTTTTATGTTCTCCAGTCTAGTTCCTAATGTTCTGAGGCTCTGTGGCAGGTTGGGAGTAAAAGATTATGGAATAAATACAGAATAACATAGAAGCAAACTGAGAGGAAAGGAAGTTGGTGAGGGGAAGAGGGAGCTAGAAAGGCAAAGTCAGAGAAGAAAAATCAAAGAGGAGAGACAGTGGGGATGAGAGGGAGATAAGGGAAAGAGGAGGGAGGGAAGGGGGGAGAATGAATAAATGCATAACAGAGAGGAGTGACTGTAAATAAGTGGCTGACAGGGAGAGAGAACTGTCTTTGTGGGTCTGAATTCTGCAGTGGATGCTAGTGTCCATGGTGATGGGATGTAGAGGGGGTGGGAGGGCGCCTTCCTGGGATGAGCGGCCCAGCAGACCTGAGCAGAGGGAAGCCTTCCTCGGCGGTCCTGTCTGTGTGGGGCCAGCCTTTGGCTTGGCAGGGGTGGGGTGAGCTCTGAGAAGACAGCCTCTGGCCTCTCTGGCAGGCAGGACTAGCTAGTGACCCTCCCAGGTTGGACAGGAACTGCCTCCCCAGTCTTCCCAGAGCCCTGGGACTGTCACTTCTATACTTTACCCCCTCTGCTCCCAAACTACCTTCTGCTCTGGATCACAGGCTGCTTGAGAAAACCTTAGCCAGCTAGCTCAGGGTTTGCTTTCTTTTGTTCTTTTTTTTCTTTAGTATTGGGGATTGAACCAAGTGCTCACATATGCTAGTCAAGTGCTCTACCAGAGTGATATCCTCAGCTTTTTAAAAACATTGTTTACTTTGAGACAAGTTCTTGTTAAGTTACCCAGGCTGGCCTTGAACTTGCCAGGTAGCCCAGGCAAGCCTAGAGTTTGCAATCCTTCTGAGTAGCTGGGAGAGGTCCTTAATTTGTTGTACTGTGCCGTGGATGCCTTTGAGCAAAGCACATGCACCCCTTCTCTGAATAAGTTTAAATGCATGAAGGAAAATATAAAGAATTAACAAACAAAATAAGTTGTATTAGATATAATTATCAACACACGAAAATATAACAGATATGCTTCTCTATTAATGCAGTGAGCCTAATAGGCATTGTAATTTCAGAAAATAACAATCAGTAGAAATGATACAGTGTGGTATCCACAACAACCGTGCTGCCATATGGAAATGTGGTTTATACGGATGACAGTCATTGTCACCACTAATACCATTAAGGAAATACTGGGTCTCAGTTAAACACCAGTGAACACAAAAGAGTAATTTTCAGCACATCGTCACAGATCCACTGGATTCTATCCATGGACCTTGTGGCAGGAGCGTTTAGCTCCCAGGTTAAACTCCCTAGGGAGACTCTCTTTCCTTCCCACCCTGTCTATGGCTACAATTTCCTTTGCCAACTCTACCCCAGTCCCTGGGGCTTCTGCGACTGCTTCCTTGAGTGCCTCAAATTCTTCCTAAGCCAGAGTTTTCACATTGTCTCTGCTGCTCACAATGTTCTCCCAGCCCTTTGCCTGGTCCTTCACCCCTCACATCTGTTTGCTTCCTCAGAGCACCATTCCCTTGTCTCCCACGCCAGATGTGGCTTTTCCTGCCTTTCTTTCTATAGAACTTAGTGTCTTGCTTTTGCACTACTTATAATGGTTTATAACTGATTGGCAAACACACAAGCGCGTCCACCCATAAAGACTCCAAGTTCCATGAGGACAGGAACTGCATGTGGCTTGCTTTTTGCTAGACACTCAGAGCTGTTAATACAAGCATCTAGCAGAGGTTAGTCAATGCTTGTAGGATGGATGATGGGTGAATGAAGGAATGCTTGAAAGGTTGAAACATTATCTAATTTGTCTTCATCCTTCTAGCCCCATGCTGGGCACTCTGCAATAACCGAGTCAATTAAAAGCTGCAGCTCAGTGGTAGAATACTGTCGTAGCATACATGAGGCCTTTGGTTCCATCCCCAAGTGTGTGTGTGTGTGTGTGTGTGTGTGTGTGTGTGTGTGTGTGTGTGTAGTATGTAGATGGCCTGCAGCTATAGCCCTGTGGCATCTGATCCCATCAGATCTCAGAAGCTAAGCAGGGTCGGCCCTGGTTAGTCCTTGAATGGGAAACCGCCAGGGAACACCAAGTACTGTAGGCTTGGGAGATGGGCCCGGCAACCCACTCCCAAAAATCAATCCACTGTCAAAAACCCTATGAACAGCAGAGAAGCACTGATAATAGTGTTTCACCTATTGTATGTAGGGTCGCTATGAATCGGATACAGACTCGACGGCACCGAATAACAACAGTATGTAGATATAAAAATCCGGCAGGCAGGACAGATTAAAGGTTGAGGGTGAAAACTCACAGATGTGCCAGGGCTTAACTAACCCCTAAAACCTTGCAGAGACTCTGCCTAACTCTTGGCCTGCCCACCTGGGTAAATCTGCTTAGTGTACTTGACAGTCCTTTATCTTTTATTCCATCCAACCTGGTTTCAGGTTTGAAAGTGGCTGATTTAGGGATGCGTTGTGAATGCTCTGCCAGGTGCTATGGGAACTCCAGACTGTGTCACCCTCAGAGCCACGCCTGTGTGTGGGTCTGGTGTTTTCAGGAGCTGGGAGTGGGCTGGGATATGTAGCTGGTTCTTCGGGGCCAGAGAGGGCAGCTGCAAGATCTCAGTTCAGGAAGCAGGGCTCTCTCGTCCACTCTCACCTAGCTTATTTCTAGTTCTTTTTGCTTTACAAGTAGTTGTGCCTCTGACACAGCTCTCCTGTTCTGTGTCTGAGCCATTTTACTGTCTCTGGACAATAAAAGAAAAAGTAGGTGGGGTGGAGGCCGGGGAGCCTGGATAACGAAGGAGAGAGCCAGAGAGTGGCGCAGGTGCTGGTCCTCTCCTCCTCCTCCGTCAGAGCCTCCCGCTGCTGCTCCTTAGCCTGCTCACCTGAGTGAGCCCTGACCTTGCCAGCCGAGAAAGGAAAGCCATGCAAGTGAAATCAAGGGAGAAATCTACTGTTTACAAAGTGCTGATCACGCACACATGGAATACAGTCTCAAAGTGGAATGTGTCAGAATTGCAAGGGCTTTTGATAAATACGGATGTTCGTGGGCCCAAACAGAAGCGGATCGAGCATGGCTGTGGGTAATTCCCTGCGAAGTCATGCAGTGGAGACTGCTGCAGCCCATCCAGCCCCGGCTTGGAGTTTGGTGAGCTGTGATCATCTGACACAATCACACCTGGCGTGTGACCTTCGTGAAATCCAGCACACATCGTTGCCCACCCAGGATAGGGGAGGGCTTTATTTTGAAGCGCAGCAAACTCCCAAGTCATTATTTAGATTTTTCTAGTTCAAGTTTTCAGCCACTTTTCATGGGAGCTAATTAAGGTATTCAGAGAGCCTGCTGAGAGCTGATTAGGTGCTTGTTGGAATTAAAAGTTTTCCTCACAAATGGCAAATAAACTAGAAACTGTTAAAGAAAACATTATAAACTAGAAATTGGTTGTCATTCACCTTTGGTTTGTGTTTAGTTTTTTTTTTTTTTTTCATAGTGATGATTCTTTGGAAAAAGGACCAAGAAAATAATGTGAACGAATCTCTTTTCCCCCAATGTTTTCCCTTGTGAAACTGAATGCATTCTACCAAACTCTTTCCCATTAATTAAAAATACAACCTAGATGACTGAAGGAGGGTTTAATCCACCAACTCTGGGCCGATTTCCTCTTCAGGCATCTGGCTGTGATGTTTCTGAAAGGAAGCATCTCATTTTCTCCTGATGGCTTTCCTTGAAGTACTTTTTGGCTAACGGCAAGAAGATCAGCTGCTTGCATCCTGGGACCAGCCGATAAATCTGAGGACCAGAGCTGCCTGCCCTCTTTCACTTTTGCAGCAAAAGAACACGTTGAGCTTGGGGAGAGTGAAGGAGAGGACCCCAGGCTCTGCACGGGGCACAGAGCGGTCCCCCGATATGCCAGTGCTCTCCTTTCTCGGGGCCTACTAGGGTTCCTTACTCTCGTATTTGTTGTTGTTGTTGTTAGGTGCCATGGAGTTGGTATCTGACTCATAGCGACCCTGTGTATAACAAGTGAAACACTATTGTCAGTGTTTCTCTGCTATTCATAGGGTTTTCCATGGCAAATTGATTTTTGGGAGTGGGTTGCCAAGTCCTTCTCCCAAGCCTACAGCACCTGGTGTTCCCAGGCGGTCTCTCATCCAAGTACTAACCCTGCTTAGCTTCTCAGATCTGACGGGATCAGATGCCACAGGGCTACGGCTGCAGCCACTCTCTTATTTATCTCCTTTCAATTCACGCTAGAGGGGCAACTAGATTTAAGTACATCCTTGGTCAGGTCCTTCTTGCTAGAAACAAAGCCCTTTCAGGAGTAAAGTCTGAACTCTCCAAGGTCCTTTGCCTTGTTAAAAGTTTTTTTAAGGGTTCTTTTGCCAAGTCTTTGGCATAGTGTGTGGAAACAAGCCTGGGACCTTTGCCTGGGTGGCTTTGTTTGTGTCTTACGTCCTCCGCTATTCAGAAACAGAGAGCACTGCCTCTGCCCATCCTTAGATCCCATCAGATCCCAATCGTCCGTGACCTGTCCTGGACCCTTGCTATTGGAGGGCAGGCAAAACTGTACCTCTACTTTTATGGGGTTATTTGGCTAGGCCTGAGAATTAAATTAACATAAGACAGAGCAGCAGTAGATAAGCATACAAACATATTTAGTACATGTTTTGTGTGACACAGGAGACTTAATAAGGAAACAGATACTTATATCGTAGGTAGTATGAGTAAGTGACAAGGCAAAGGGCATGGCCTAGGGTAAGTGACTGGTGAAGAAGAGGCTAGAAAGATGAAGGTTAATCTAAGTAAATTATTATTTTATTTTGTACAGATTTTCCTTGACCTCAATTTCCTATCCTTGGTAACAAGATGACAGATGATATTTACTTTTTGATATGTGGAAGATGTCGTCCACGTAGGAATTTCATCTTCTACTTTTAGGAAGCACAAGTTCAGAGTAATTTTCTTACACCTGATTTTTTTTTTTTTTTCAATGTGCCTTTAACTCAAAATAGTCCATATGCTAGAGTGGCATGTTTTGGGGTTGCATGCTCTGAATTCCTTCACTAGGGAATCTGCTTCTTCATGTCAGATGATCCTCCATCAGAGACCCCCAGGAACACACCTGTAATGGTCAAGGGGGGTTATTACCTGATTTAGTGAGGGAGAGCACTCTCCACCAGAAATGGTGGGGCATTTCAGTAACAGGATATTAGGAAAACGAACAAACAAAACCTGTATTAGAGTCTGGACGTTGTGTAATTTGGGCAAGAAACTGAGGAAGTAATGTTTGTTCTGGGCTGGGTACAGCCAGGAGACAGGAACAATTTTACAATTGGGTGTTTTACTAAATCTTACTGACAAGGAAGGCAGCCTAGAGTGGAGACAGAGGTGTGGCTGGTAAAGCAGCAGCAGCCACTCATCCTGGCCATGAGCGGGGGTGGGCATTGCGAGGTCTGCACGGTGTGACCTTGTTTTTTCTCTGGGACTCTGACACCGTGTCCTGTGAAACCGTGTGTGACTGACATAAGAACACTGTGGTGTAGCTGTGAGGATCAGACTGGTCTCCGGATGCCAGGGGCCCACACTTTCCTTTGGCATCCTTCACTTCATGTGACAGTCCTTTATGCCAGTGCTCTTTTCTTTGCCCAATTCTGAGCTCCGGGAGGCCAGGGCGCAGCCTAATCGGTGTCTCCCCCTTGTAGCACCCACCAGAGGAGCTTCCTCATTAAAACTGGATGCAGTTGTGCATCAAGTCAAAAAATGGATGAGAAACTCTTCAAAACTTTATGGGCTGAAGGAGCCAGACTCTCGCTTCTCTGACTCACCCACAGCTACCCGAAGGTGGTCCAGCCAACCCCTATTGCTGCCCACTTTTGATGGGAACGAGGAGGGATAGTCTCTGTATGCCCTTCACGCTGCAGCTGTCCAGGATGCTAATCAGCATATACCTCATCAGCAGGATCTACAGCCTGTGTTTCCCCATTGGTTTTGGCCAATAAGAAACACTAGTAAGCAACTGGTGGGGCATTTCAGTAACAGGATATTAGGAAAATGAACAAACAAAACCTGTATTAGAGTCTGGACGTTGTGTAATTTGGGCAAGAAACTGAGCTGCATCCCCAACCCTTTTCTGTTGTTTATTTTGAGGCAGGGTCTCACTAAGTTATGCAGGCTGACTCTGACCTAGAACTCGAGATCCTCCTGCCTCAGTCTCCCTAGTGTGGCATTGCAGGCATGTGCCCAGGCACCTGACTTAGGTATTAGTCTTATTCTGTGTCTGGTGAAAAGCAGTGGCTAAGTAAGTATCTGTTGAAGGACTGACTGGGAGAACAAATGCGTGAGTGGAAGGAAATAGGTCTGCAGCTCCAGGCTGGGCTGGGGTCAGGAGAAAGGCCTGGGGTTAGGAATCTGGCTGAGCTGTTTCCTGGCTTCACCCTTCTGGCCATAATTATCATGGGGTGTCCTGTGGGGCCAGTTTTTCTCCAGGTCTTAGGAAACATACCCCTCCTTGCCCCTTGCCCTAACTGATGAGCATCCTGCAATCAGCCCTTTGATAAGTTCCCCCTGAGACCTCGCTTGGGAGCCATCTACTTCCGGTAAATGTGTAGCATGAATCAAGAGGATGGATTCATGGAGGTTCACATTCGCTCAGGGCGGAGCCCCCAGCTCGGGGTGCCCAGCCCAGAAGCCAGGAAGCTGAGGCTGGAGTTTTCTGGCTCCCACTTCCATGACCTTTTCTTTGACCCTCTGATTAGAGAGGAGCTAGTTTATCTAGCAATCAGCTCGAGTGGCTTCTTGTATTCCAGCTTGGTGTTTTTCAAACCGTGGAGTCGTGAAATTGATTTAGAGTGTCACGACCCAGCATTAAAAGAAAATAGAAACTCTTAGAGCGCATCCCACACAGTGCAGGTAAGTGTCGCTTTTGAGACTTTTCTTCGGTTGTGTGTTTGGATGCGTGCGTGTTATTTGCACTGAGCTGCAGTGTAAGATGGATCTATTACTGGGGGTCGTGTCCAAACAGCCTGAGAGCTGCTGTCCTAAGGGGAACCCCAGATCCCCTGGCGACTGGAGTGAGTGATACAGTTCCAGCCTCCAGTTCTCCAGCCTTCACTGTGGCCCCCCCAGAGGTGAGTGTGCGCGGCCTCCTCATCTACAGAGCCTGCCTGCAGTGGACATCGCTGCAGATATTAAGTGAAGTTAATATAAACTAAGTAAATAATGAAAGTCCAAATCGGGTACCTAGATCCATAATGAGTGGTTTAGCAACGTTGTGTTCCTTCCAAGAAATTCCTTCTCTAGCTAAAACATACTATAAAGTTTTGTCACCAGTTTATCATCTGCTTGCACGTCTCCATGGCCAAGGGGATCACTACCTTGCACATCAACTCTCTAGTTTTAATCTCCTTGTAGTCTGCGCTGATTGTTCCAAGTTTTATTTACTTAAGTAGATTTTACTGAACCTTAAGTAACTCAGTATTGGGAAAGGCTGAGGAAGAGTCTCTCCTTCCTCAGGTGAGGAGCTGGAATGCTTTCTCAGCCCCTCACGCCTATTCCATCAGCTGGACTGACGGGTGCTGCCTGCCTTCCTCCTGTGTTTCCCAGCCCTCGATCCTGAGGGGCCCCATTGCCAAGCCGACTTCTCATTAGAACTTTACAAGCATCACGTGGTCCATTTGTGGTAATAATGTGAAATTTATCTCTCTGGGAAACCTGGGACTTACTTGAGGACAAGGATTAACAGTGACAATCTTTATGTCCATTTTTTTTTTTTTCTGAGAGAGTGGGAAAAAAGTCATTCAGTGTTTAGTGAGCATTATAGGGGCTTCAGGCCCATACAGGCATCGGAGGCGATGCAGTGAGTGGTTTTGCCAGGATTGGGTGACTGACTGAATGGACCCAGGGCAGGAAGAGGCCTTAGGCGAGACAACCAGTGGACCTCCCACCCGGCCATTCCTGGGCTCTGCCTCCTATTACTCGTCCAAGTGAGTCCCAGGAATCAAGGTCAAGATTATGCCTGGAGCGTCCTATGGCATCTGGCATAGAGCCCAAGGTGGCGGCACAGTTGTCTGCTTTGTACAGGACAGTCTGCAATGACATGGCTCAGGGGCTGGGGACTCAGGGGCTTGCTAGAGGTGACAAAAATGTGTCCCATTCCAAGGTTCCATCACTCATCTCTGAAGGATGCTCAAGAATCTCTCAGTGCCTGTCATTCCAGACCCCTTTGTTTAAGCCTGCAGTTCTCTAGGGCTGAATCTCTGACCTTACGTGTTGGCCTTTTTTGTTTGTTTGTTTGTTTGTTTGTTTGAAGTACTGGGTATTGAACCCAGGGCCTCGCACAGGCTAGGCAAGTGCTCTCCCACTGAGCTGCATCCCCAACCCTTTTCTGTTGTTTATTTTGAGGCAGGGTCTCATGAAGTTATGCAGGCTGACTCTGACCTAGAACTCGAGATCCTCCTGCCTCAGTCTCCCTAGTGTGGCATTGCAGGCATGTGCCCAGGCATCTGACTTAGGTATTAGTCTTATTCTGTGTCTGGTGAAAAGCAGTGGCTAAGTAAGTATCTGTTGAAGGACTGACTGGGAGAACAAATGCGTGAGTGGAAGGAAATAGGTCTGCAGCTCCAGGCTGGGCTGGGGTCTGAGTCTTTCTGGGTTTTGCAGTCGCTGTGGAGGCTGAGCTGCCAGCTTCAGCTCACCCCTCTCAGAACAAACTGGAGCAACTCCCGGACATGAGTGATACCAAAGGCCGAGGTAGCTTCCTTTGGTGTCTCTTTTTCAGACAAAAGGACTGTGGTCCTCAACACAAAGTGACCCAAGGTCTTAGGTGGAAAGGTTTTTGTGAAAGCGCATGGTGGGTATGGGACAGAGATTGTGGTTTTCCTTTACAGGCTGGTAGGTGGATACAATGGTGACTGGCCACACCCTGCCTTGTGAGTCACCTCCTCTTCCTCCTCCTCCATTTTGTTTTGTTTCATTGTTTTAAGACAGGGTCTCCCTATATACAGTACAGTGTGGCTTTGAACCCTCTGGGCTTGAACTCTGTGTAGCCCAGACTGCCCTTGAACTCTAGGTAGCCGAGGCTGGTCTTGAACTTTATGTAGTCCAGGCTGGCCTTGAACTCTGTGTAACCCAGTCTGCCCTGGAACTCTCTATGTAGCTGAGGCTGGCCTTGAGCATCAGATCCTCCTGCCTTAGCTGCTCCTGTACTGGAGTTACAGGTGCACAGCACCTCTTCTGGCTCGCAAGGTTCCTTCCTGTTTCTCCTGTGGGCCGTCATCTACCTCTCTGTGCCCCATCCTCTGGGCTAGTGAGGGCCATTTCTCCACTTCCCCACCAGCCTCTGTCAGCCCCACTCCATGGTTGCCAAATGGACATGGCGTTTAAAGACAGTGTTGTCTGGCTTTGTAGAAGAGCCAGAGCTGGAAATCTTGGTGTTTTTCTGTGTTTATCTCTAGCATGGGGACGAGCAAGAGCACACAGTTGCATCTACTGACAGCAAATCAAGCGTCCTTATGTGCGTGCTGACGGCAGGCTGCTTCTCATTTACCCAAATTACCACCCTCATGTGCTCGGCCCATGCTGGATTGTTTGGGGAAACAGACGCCATATGTTATAGCCCTAAATAAGCTGAAACCGCACAGGGTGGAGACAGAAGGTGTTTGTTTATTTTTAAGTGAAGCATGGCATTCCCAAATGACTTATTGTGGTGGGGAAGGCGGACATTGAGGGGATTGAGACAGGGTCATAGAAGTAGGCTCTGGATTAAAGCAAATGACTGCTCCCCAGATATGTGCAGTGTGATCCCTCCATTGTCTGAAACGGTGGCGGGGGGGGGGGCGCAGTAAGTTTGGTCAGACAGGCTGTGTTTCCAGGTAGCATTAGTTTCTCTCTGTGTCTTTTTTTTTTGCACCACTTGGGGGTTGAACCTAGAACCTCATGCATGCTAGGGAAGTGCTCCAACACTGAGGTGCACCTCAGCCCATATTTTACTTTTTAATTTTGACACAGGTTCTCACTAAGTTACGCAGGCTGCCTCTGGCCTCAAACTTGCAATCCTCCTGCCTCAGCCTCCCAAGTCACTGGGATAACAACCAGGCATGAGCGTGCTCAGCTGAGTGTCCTCTTGAGTCTGCTATTTCCACCTGAATGCATGTATGCATGTGAGGCACAAACTTTCTCATTTCTTTCCTTTTCCTTTTTCTTTTTTCTTTTCTTTCTTTAATTTCTTTGTGGTGCAGGGGATCAAATCCAGGGTGTTGTACATGCTGGGCAAGCGCCCTACACTGAGCTACATCCTCAGCCCTTCCACAAACTTTTATTTTAGCATCGGCAACATGGCGACAAAGAGCTGACCACCTTGCCCTGGGCTTAGACCCTCCTCCTTTGGTTTCCTGTGGCTTTCAAGGATTTGGTGTTATCCTCTCCCAGCTGCCAGGCCCCACAGACCTCACTCCGCTCAGCTTCCAGCCTCAGCTCTTGCTACTTCCCTCCTCATTCTCCAGGCTCTTGCCGCGGGCGGTGACTATCTCTCTCTCTCTGTGGATATTCCTTCTCAGAAGTGGTTCATAGCCCTGGAGAGCTTAAAATAATTCTGAATGCCCAAATGGTGCCAGGCCAATGAAATCAGACTCCGGGGGGATGGAACAGGGGCAGGTAGGGCTGAGATACCACCAGACATCATAGTCCACAACTTCTCAAGTGACCCTTTGGATTTTCCAAAAAATATAGAACGCACAGTGGGCAGGAGTCATCCAAATTCCCCTCTCCTCCATATTTGAGCCTTGCTATGTAAGGAGCTCTCCTCAGTCTGCAGGCCCCCTTCTTCCCTGGCTCTGCCAAGCACTGCTCCTCATCAGAGAAGAGAGACAGCCCAAGGATCAGACAGCTCAGGAGGCCAAGGTCAACATGCAGGAAGCCAGAGAAGCAGCCATAGCCACTATGAGGCTTTAGAATTCTCCAGGGGGAACAGGAGAGAGCAGGAAGCAACCCCAGGACCACAGATTCATTCGCAAACGCTATGATGGGTAGAACTCGCACCTCTAATTTCATTTCAAACGCGTTCAAGTGTTCACTGCTTTTTTTATGAAAACCTCACCGCTCATTAAAATTACCAGTTTAAAATTACAGTCTTCTGTCGAGCACATCTAAGAAATGACCTTTCTTCATTCTAAATGCTATAAAAATTAAGTTTTCCTAGGCTCTGAGCTGTACTCTTGGGACAGGTTTCAAAAAAAAAAAAAAAAAAAAAGCAAAAAAGAGAAGTGCTAGATCTTGCTTTCAAAGTTCTCTAATTGCCCAAATTAATAAATGGCTTTTTCTTTTGCTCCTATAAGGGACAAATGAATTTGAATCTCTCTCTAAAGTATTGAATCTCCAGCTATCTCATTCTGATTACTTTTTGCATTCATTATAGAATTCAAAATGATCTGCAAGGTCACCTCTACTAACCACCCCACCCCCTCAACTCTGCCCCTTCCTTCCAGCCTCTGGCTCCAAGGCTTTGGCTGGGAAAAGGAAATAGAAGCAATGTTTCTGGGCTTTCCCATATTCGGACTGATCACAAGGCCCCATAGGATGGATATTGTTTATTGCATTGGACTTTCGGCTTTTTAACGGAGAGAAACAGTTCTCCTTAAGGAAATTACAAACAGAAATATGAGCACTTCATGTTTTATTGTTAAATAAGGTACCCATCTTCATCATTCTTTTAAAGATAACACTTTTCAAAAATATCCAGCTCTGTTTTGAATGTGATATCACAGCCAGTAGGATTTTAGCTAAAATACTCAAATATTGCCTTAAAAAACCTAAACCATAAAATATACAACAATAATAACAAAACACTGTCTTCACTGTCCTTAGTGAAAGGCATAGGAAGAGGTTGGCAACATTTTTAGATGTCTAAGATGTTCACGTTAAAGGAAATAGACTATAGTTATTGACTTTGAAACGTATAGCCATTTACTTAATTCAGAGATTGTATCTTTGCTAAAATGGGCAGTTAGGCTGATGAAACAAATTGACTTGTACACTTAATGAGCAATTTCATGTTTTTAATATAGAAATAACTGGTGCTGTGGCCAGCCTTTGTATTTTTTGATAACACCATAACCAAGAAATCTTTCAAATATACAATGAATGCCCTGAGGCTTTGAAAAACATTTATTTTGAAATTATCATAAGCTCAAAATGATTCACCAATGCAAAAAAGAATAAAAAAGCAATTAAATGCTCATTTGTGAGCTCTGGCAAATTTTTCCCTCCCTGCTGAAAATAATTGGGCAGATTTTTTTTTCCTTTTTTTTTTAAGTAATGGTGCCCAAAGAGATTTAATGATCTTACTCCTTCTGGATATGTAGCTTAAATATGTTTCTTATGATAAATTTGATGTTAGAGTTACAAGATTATGCATAATGTTATAATGTGATTAGGAGACGTATAGTTTCATTAAATTATAATATAGCAAATTAGTGTCATCTAAAATTCTTTAAAAGTCAGCAGTAGTTTCGGATGATAAGTTCTGAGTTAGTAAAAAGGGATATTTGGAGCAGGCAGGCCATACTTGGCAGAAATCTTCCTTGTGTGTTTTCGACATTTTTCAGCCTCCTTGCACTAGGGGGCGCTGTGTGGCTAGCCCTGGCCAATGGCCTGCAAGCAGACCCATCAAAGAATTTAAGAACTGATACACAGCTACTGGTTCTGTACTTGCTTGCCGCTGACCTGGAAGCCAGATTTGGCTGTGGTGTACCATAAGCGTCATGGTGCCTGGATCATTGAGTCACTATGTGGAACACTATTACCCTACAGGACTGTATGGCAACAGTGTAAAGCAGTGTAATTTGCATGAACCAGTAATGAACGTTTGGATTGTTTTGCTTTGTTTTGTTGAGACAGAGTCTCTCTGTGTAGCTCTGGCTGGCCTTGATCTCTCATTCCTCCTGCCTCAGCCTCTAGAGTGCTGGGATCACAGATGTGCACCCCACTCCCAGCAACTTTTGTGTTTTTAAACCACTGTGATTTCAGAGTTCATTTGTTACAGTGGAATAGCCTAAGCCATCCTGACTAATGGTCTTATCACAGGGTTGTTGAGAGAAACTGGTGGAGCCCAAAGTCCTCTTTATACAGTGCCCAATGTCTTCTTAAGTATAAGAAAATTTAGTAAACAGTATGTGATAGGGTAGAAGCCAAGAGCATCCTTGTGGTTTGAATATGAAATGCCCCTTACAGGCTCACGTGTTGGATGCATGGTCCTCAGCTGGTGGCACCATTTTGGAAGGTTGGAAACATCTTAGGAGGTGGGTTCCAGCTTTAGTAAGTAGGTCACTGTGGTGGGGTCCTTACAAGTATTTTGCCTCTGGCCCCTTCTGTTTTTCTATTTCCTGTCCACTAAGAATGAAGACTGGGCTAGGATTTAGCTCAGTTGGTACAGCACCACTCTGCAGTTTCTGAGGTCCTGGGTTTGATTCCCAGCACTGCAAAAATGGGAGAAGGACATGGCAATCCACTCCCAAGGCAATCCTGAAACAATCAGCCGTTGAAAACCCTATAAGGGTCTCTATGAGTTGGACACGACTTGACTGCACCTAACAACAACAACAACAAGAATGAAGACCAGCCTCCACCACAGACTCCTGCTGCCATGGCCAAGGTGCTTAACCTCTTTGAGGCCCTGGTCCCTCACCATCCAAGGGGGCTAGTGAGAGCACCTTCTTCAGAGAAGGCTCACCTGGACACCGTCTTTATGATGTTCCCAGAACTGCGCCTTAGGTATGTGCATTGACAACAGTTTCTATCACTGGTATTTTGGAAAGAAAGAAAAAATGAGTATACATGCTTCATGGTAATGGAAAGTTGCTGTGGGAAAATAAGTAGAAGATTCTCATCTCACGCATCTGTCATTGCCTTTCACACTTTAATTGGAACATCACATCTGAGGCAAAAATGTGCAGAAGATGCTGACCTGGGGTTGTGTGCAGACCCGTACACAGGAGGATCCTCTGCAGAGCCTGATCATGGTCAGGGAGCTGCCTGTCTCTTTTAGCAGTTTCTGAAGGCTGCGGCAGGTGTAATAAGCAATAATTGATTATCTGCACAGAAGCTCCAAGGTGGAAATGAGGGGAAAACAAAGAAAATAGTTATCTCCCCTGTGTTTAGATGAGGTGATCGAGGTGGGTAATTGTAACAGGTGGGGGAGTGTTTGTCGCAGTGCCACGATGGTCAAGATATTCTATCAGCCTAGATGTCCATCCACAGATGAACAGATAATGACAACATGGTATACAGATAAGACGGAGCTTTATTCAGCCATAAAGAATGAAATTATGTCACTTGCAGGACAGTGGATAGAACTGGAGAGCATTGTGTTAAGTGACATAAGCGAGACTCAGGCAAATGTTGAATGTTCTCTCTCATGTGCAGAATTGTTGTTGTTGTCAGGTGCTGTTGAGTTGTTCCAATTCATAGCGACCTTCATAGTGTTTTCAATGGCTGATTCTTTCAGGATTGCTTTGGGAGTGGATTGCCATGTCCTTCTCCCATTTTTGTTGTGCTAAGGATAGAACCAGGGTCCTCAGAAAGTGAAGAACAAGAGCTCTACCAACAAAGCTATACCCCAGCCCCTCTAGATCACTCACACACACACACACACACACACACACACACACACACACACAATTATATTACATATGACTTGAAAGTAAAAGAAGGACAATTTGGGGGGAGGAAGGAGACAGTGGAAACAGGCAAGAGGGTAATGGGGGATGAATGTGAACAAAGTACATGATATATGAAAATGTCATAACAAAACCCATTATTTTCATGCTACTTAAAAAAACAAAATAAGGAAAATAAAAAGAAAATAACTAATACAAGACCTATTAACAAATATTTAAAAAGCTTGTATAGCTGGGCGTGGTGGAGCACGTGTGTAATCTCAGCACACGCAAGGTTAAGGCAGGAGGATTGCCAGCCTGGGCTCCAGGGAGAGACCTTGTCTTAAACAAAGCCTGTATAATAAACTCCTGCACGTGTATAGGATGCCACGTGTTTTCACGGGGCGTCGACTTTGCATGTTGTACATGATTCTCACATTACGAGGCCCCCAAGCAGGCCTTGCTCCAAGTTTGCTGCTCTCAAGAGGTTTCCATATGGAGTGGTGAGCTTGCACTTGGGCCTTGCAGCCCCAATCCAGCCGGTGCCTCGGTTCCACATCTGTAAGGTCAGGGGCTGAATTAGTGACGGTCCCTCCAGGATGAGTCTTTGCTGCTGAGCAGGTGTCCCAGGCCATCATTGGACATTCAGCAGTACCCCTGCCTTTCACCCACAGGTCCTTGTAGCACCGTCCCCCAGCAGTGAGAACCCAGGATATCTCTAGATGTCACCAGCATCCCCGGAAGGGAAACTTCCACGGGTAATGCCTTATTAATACACTGGGTGATCTGGGCCTTATTTCTTCTGCACTTCACGTACCTGCCACCAAGAGTTCCTGGGGACAGGCAATTTGCTTTATCAAAGATTGGCGAGCAGTCAATTTTACCGAGCAGTTCTATAATGATAGCTGCGATTTATTGAGTACCTATCACATTCTTGGCACCTGCTAGACATTTCTTCTACAGTTGTAGGTATTAGTATTTTTTTTTGGGGGGGGGGTGCTAGGGATGCAGCTCAATGGTAAAGTGCTTGAATAGTATGTTCAAGGTCCTGGGTTCAATCCAAGCACCACAAAAAATAAAATAAAAATAAAAAACTTAGAATAGGCAGCTTTACTGAGATAAACAGGGACTTGAACCTGAACCTGTCTTGTTCTGCAAGCCCTTACCTATTTGAATGGTAGCACATTTAAGGGTGTGGATTTAAGATATAGTCTGCTTGGGCTCAAATCCTGACAGATCAGCTCTGTACTCTTTGGTGAATTATTTTGCTTCCCACCAAGCCTATGGAATAGAGATTATTACTAATTTGATTTTACATGTGAGGAAATTGAAGCAATGAGAGATTAAGTGAATTAATGCTTATAAAATGCTGAGAGCATTGCTTGGTATAGTAAGTGCTTACATAAGTGTCTATTAAAGACATACAACAAAGTGCATCTCTAAGCCAGGCGTGGTGGCGCACACCAGTCATCCCAGTAACTCAGGAGGCTAAAGCAGAAGGATCATGAGTTCGAGACCAGAGGCAGCTTACATAGTTTAGCGAGATCCTATCTCAAAATAAAAAATTATAAAGAATCTTTAATCCAACTTAGGATATGCTCTAAGGGGTGGCTCACACTCTGGAATGGAGGGGCTGGGGCTGGAGGCTGCGTAGGTTTGAGAAACAGGTAGGAGCCACTGAAGTGATTTCCAGGGGATGCATGTGACCTCTGTGATGCAGAAAGTCCAAAGTACCTGCATCTGTGTGGCCAGCCCTCCTTTGGGGTCACTGAAACTCACGGAGCCTAAAGAGAAGGCTCCGTGGCTCTGACCTCTCAGAAAGGAGTGGCCGTGGCTCAGCTCTCTGGTTCCACCCGGAGCACTCCTGGCCTCTGTTCCCTATTCCTGCCTCCCCTCCTCTGCCCACTGTGTCTGCCACAGCTGAGCTAAGGAACGAGCATGATGGCACCTGCCTCCCTGACATGTGTTGTGTGCAGAGGCTCTGACACCTGTGCTGTGGGAGGCTGAGGCAGGAGGATAGTGACTCTCCCAGGAGAGTTCAAGGCTTCTCCTAAGCTACCCAGTCACACCTGCAAGCCTGTGTGTGTGTGTGTGTGTGTGTGTGTGTACGTATGTGTGTATGTATTAGGGACTGAACCCAGGGCCTCACACATGCGAGGCAAGTGCTCTACCACTGAGCTGCACTCCAGCCCCTGTTTTATTTTTTATTATGAGACATGGTCTCCCTAAGTTGTACAGGCTGCCTCTGGCCTCAAACTCGCAATCCTCCTGCCTCTGCCTCTGGAGTGCTGGGATCACAGGTGTGAGGCATTGCTCCCATCCCACGCTCACTATTCAAGGAAGCCCTGTGACAAGTCTTCTGGACATGTACCAATTATTTCTTCGTGTGGACAATGACCCCCCAGTGTGTCCTGTAGGAGAACCATCCCCAGAAGGGCTGGAACAGTGCCTGGGAGTGTGCTCACATCTGCACCTGAGTTCCTGTCAGGCTGAGACTCACGGAGGTCTCCCAGCTCTCAGACTGTCACGGTCATCCCCCTAATTCTGTTTCTGCTTACTTGTGTATCTGAGTTCCTAGCACTCACTTTCCTGAAGCTGGGGCAGGGAGGTTGCCATGCCCATCTCCCTGTTTTTCTCCCCTGTCCCCAAACCTGCTGTCCAGTAGGCATGGCTGACAGGGATAGAGCTGTGTGAAGGGGATGCCCCTGGGGGACGTATCAGTTTGGGGCTGTCCTGTGAATGGGGTCTTGGATGTCCTCAGGGAGAAGGGGGCAGTTGGATGGCTTCAGGACATGTCCTAGGGCCAGGGATTGGCCAGTGGTGATGGTGATAGACTAGTGATTCACAGAGCAGCCCCCCACTCCCCCCAGCTGGCTTCCATGTCCTTTGGGACATTTTGAGCAAGGTGCCAGCATTTGGGAGTGAGTGGGGTCTTTATACAGTGTATCAGTGACGTTTGCAGCATCGTAATGAGATTTCTGAGGAAAACAACGTAAAGAAGGACTCATCTTGGCTTGCAGTTTCAGAGAGTCCACCCCATATTCATGCTTGGGCAGGACATCATGGTGGAGGAGGGTGTGGCAGAGGAAACTCACATCATGGCAGACAGGAAGTGGAGAGAGAGAGAGAAGGGAGCATCCAGGGTAAAGAAATCCAAGGACCCGCCCGCAGTAGCCTGCTCCCCCCAGCCACGTCCCACCTCCTCAAGATTCTCCAGCCCCTCAAATAGCGCTGCCACCTGGGGAGCAGGTGGGGAGACACGGAGCCTGTGGAGGACATCTTGTGTTCCAACCATAGCATTCCGTTTTCCATATTTGTTAGCTTTCTTCATTGCTGAGACCAAACTACCAAACAGAAACAAGTTAAAGGAGGAAGGATTTATTTCGACTCATGGTCTCTGAGGTTCTGTCTGTCATGGCAAGGAGTGGGTGGCAGAGCAGCCCAGTTTATCTTACAGTAGCAAAAGGAAGGAGCTAGTCCTCAAGGACCACCTCAGCGGCCCACTTCCTCCAGCTGGATCTCACGGTGGCCAGTACAGTGCCATCAGCCAGGGACTAAACTTTCAAACACAGGAGCCCATGGGGGCATTTTGTATTCAAACCATGACACCCAGCATCCAGACTTCCGGTATCTTGAAAAAGATGACACGACAGCCTGATTTCTACTCCAGATCAGAGTTGAGCTGCTTCCTCAGACGTGAGCAGGTGTCTTCCCTACCACCCCCATCTGCGTAGCTCCTCACTGTCTTATACCTGATCTACTTCACATTTGGGTGCCCCCCAGAGGCTGTGGCAGGTGGCATCATGACCAGGCACACGGCTCAGAGCCAGGCTGCCTGTATTCAAATCTCAGCCTCCCACTTCCTACAGTGTGACTTGGGCTAGTGAGTGTCTTTCTGTACCACAGAATTCTTTATGTAAAGGCAGGCTAAGCATGGATTCCACCCTTGGGGGTATTGAGAATAAGTGAAATATGTAGATACACACAGCTTCGAACTGTGCTTGGCACATCATTTGCCTTCCAATATTACCTCATCATTATTGTTACTACCTTCTTCTACCCAATAGGGGACCACGGCTGTACTTTGGCCACCATTCTGCCTCCCTGCTTTCCAAGGATCTGGTAGGATCTAAACAGAATGATGGTTTCTCCTTTGGGTTCTGGGGAGAAAACCAAACCTGAGTGTAAATCCTTCTCTGGCTCCTGTACAGTGTCTTATGTCCACATTCTACAGGGACTTTATATTTTATTTTATTTTATTTTATTTTATTTTATCTTATTTTTCCAACACCGAGTGGGTTGAACCCAGGGCCTTGCAAATGCTAGGTAAGTGCTCCACCACTGAGCTGTACTCCCAACTACTTATTTGTGTATTTATTCATTTAAAATTTATTTAGAGACAGGGTCTTTTTAAGTTACGCAGGCTGCCTCTGGCCTGGAACTCATGAACATCCTGCCTCAGCCTCCTGAGTAGCTGGGATTACAAGTGTGCACCATAGCACCAAGCCATAGGGAATTTAAAGCATGGAACTGACCTGTAGAAACTGAGAAAATATCCAGAACTGAGAAATATACAGAACCTGTAGAAACTGAGAAAATAACCTGAGAGCGCAGGTTAAAACAACAACAACAACAACAACAAAACAAACAACAACAACAACAACAACAACAAAAACACCAGTATGGTGGTGCATTTCCTGTAATCCCAGCAACTTGAGAGACAAAGGCAGGAGGATTGTGTTTGAGGTCAGAGGCAGCCTGCGTAATTTAGCAAGACCTTGTCTCAAGATAAGAAATAAAATAGAAAGGGCTGAGGGTGCCGCCCATTGATAGAGCACATGCAAAAGATGTGTATGAGGCCCTAGGTTCAGCTCCACAAACTGGGGAAAACAACAACAACAACAACAACTTGCACCGACTTGCTTTCAGAAGGATCAAAGGAAAAGCTGCAGCCAGGCATGGGGGTGTACGCCTGTAATCCCAGCGACTCAGGAGGCAGAGGCAGGAGGATTGCAAGTTCAAGACCAGAGGCAGTGTGCATAACTTGGTGAGACCCTGTCTCATAAAAATGAAAAAATGGGCTAGGGGTGCAGCTCAGTGGTCCAGCACTTGTGAAGCATGCAAGTGCAAGGCCCTGGGTTCAACCCCCAGTACCTCAAAAAAAAAAAAAAAAAAAAAAGAAAAGAAAAAGAAAAAGCTGATTCTGGAAGTGGACAAATCCATTTCCTTAGAGATCCATCATTTCCTTTCCCCTTGGAAGGAAAAAATAGAAAAGCGGGTTGAGCAAGGCAGAGAAGACAGCTAGTGTGCGTGGTTTCTGTTCCTGCCCCTCCCGCACCTCCTGTCCTTATGCATTCGGCTCATCTCACCCACCCCAGTCAGTACGCTTACACCAAGCAGTGATGCAAAACTGCGTGTGTACTCCCATTTTATTGTAGTCAGGCAGCATTTACAGGTTTGACTTTCAACTGACCATGGCAGGAAGTCTAGAAGCAATTACAACCAACACCTGCTCTATCTGTGCTTCGGGCAGGCAGGGACGGATTCCTGGCCTCCGGTCCCCAAGTATTTCCTATCAGCTCCGAATAATAACAGTGACACCTCCGCTTCTCGCTAGCTGGAGCAGCTCAAGGCATTTTACTCTCAACGCTCACAAATTATTGGCATTTCTTTTAGTGAAGATATCAAATTAGTGACTGGGAAGGAAAACATAGAAGATGGTTATTGGTGACGTTAAAAGACAAGTTTAAACCACATCCACAGAAGGTGTCTCTAAGTGTAAATTACCTGAGTAGGGAAGACCATCGATCTGAAATTGAACAAAATCTGAGTTTAGACAGGCAGTGTCTTCAGGCCTGAACTGCTGAGATGAAGCCTGGAGAAAGGAGAGCTTGCAGCAGTGATTTTGACCGAGGAAGCTGTTGTGTAAAACGATTTCTGGTTCAGGTCTCCATTTCCACTTGCTCGTCTGGTGCTTTGCCAGTTAACTGGGGATGCCACGAGGGGCGAGGACCTGGGTTGGGCCGACCTCAGGAAATCATGTGTAAAAAGGCTTTTCTCCTGCGGAGGCGGGCCAGGCTCACAGTTGTTCTGTGTGGTCATAACGCCGGGCTCTTGCTTCTGAGCCTTGGCAAACCTGAGACCTGAGGTTGAGAAACACTGTGGGCCCCAAGGCACTTACTGGCTGCATCCTGCACAGCTTTGCTTGGTGTGGGCCCCTGGTTTCCTCTCCTTCTGCTTTACGTGGAGCAGAAAAGAGCGATGCACAGGGCCAGATGGGCTGGAGGTCTTGCCGCAGAGGAGGCTCCTGCCAGGAGGTGAAATGCAGGTGTTCCTGAGGCTGGCTCAGCTGAGCTGTAGGGTGGGAGAGAGTGCTGGGAGACACCATGGCCAGAAACCAAAGTGCTTCTGGGCTCAAAGTTTATGCAACACATGTTCTTCAATCTGAGATAAAAGTATTTAAGGGTGGATTTGGTTTGAGAATCCACTCTTTTATTCAGACATTACAAAGGGCTCATGCACAGACATTCCAGTGCTTAAAGCACAGCAGGAAAGGCCAAAGGTGGCATCTCCTTTCTTGTCTCTTTTCTAGCTCCCATGGATTTCCAGGGGGCCACTCTGAGCCAAAGCCCCTTAGATCAAGTTTAAAGATGCACCCATTCTGAGGACCTTCTACACTCCTTTCTTCTGTAGGACACCTCTGTTTATTATGAGGAAACAGCACAGAGGTCTATCACCATGCATCCCTGTCTGTGACCTTGTCCCTTCTCTGGACAGACTTGTCACTTGTGAGGTCACTGATGAGTGCTGACCTGCTCAGGCTTTACACTATTTTCTGCTCTAGCTAGAAATATCTAAATGTTTTGCTAAGAACTTTCTATGTTGTGGGTTCCCACGTTCCATTTTTCCAATTTCAGGTTTCCTATTTGCTGTAGCTTGCAAAATCTAACTCCTATAGGCTCGGCAGGCATGATAACTGGGTACAGTTAGGGTAATGGAGAGCAGTGGGGACAGTGGCCACCTGGCGAGTCATGCATGCTGCCTGGCTGCACCAGCTCTATCTCATTGTTGCCACACAGGAATATGGGCCCAGGCTAGCCGGAAATCCATGCTTTATGCAAAACCTCGCAATTACACATAAACTGGATTCAACGTTGGATAAGTGCTCTGCTCCATGAGCCAAAGTAAACATGTTCACTGGTCAGATGGTCAGCTTTCAGATTCTGCTTTGGAAATTGGAGGAGTTGAAGGGTGTTTTAGAAAGGAAAGCATAACCCAAATGGCCACAGAGAAGATGAAGCCCTGGACAGGAAGACGAGCTGTGAAGGGGCTATGGCACTGTTCTGGGGAAGAGATGGTGAGGGCTGGAAGTCAATGCAAAGAGGACCTGGGTTCGAGAAATATTTCTGAAATGGAGTCTTTAGTCCTGGCATAGAGAAACAAAGCCAGACACCAGTTAAGGTGTGAAGGACAGGTGGGGGAAGGTGGGAATCCGTGCAGACTTCCGTCACAGGGAAGAGCCCAGCATGAACTGAACTTGACTTGGATTTGCACAGAAGTGCCAAGTGTCTTAAATGGGCAGAGTAGGGGAACTGGAGGGGCAAGCTGAGGGGCAGCAGAGTCAAGAACAGAGGTTCACAGAAAGTGGGAAATGCATCTGGGTCGGCAACCTCAAGTTTTCTCAGGCAGGCACGTTAAGCAGGGGGTGGATCATCCCGGGATGTGGCCTTGAGTCATCAGAAACCATGTTAGCGTTTTGCTTGCGTCTTCATAGACCAAGGCTGAAGCCTAGCTGGGAAAGGGCTCAGAGGAAGCTGGCTAGGGGTCGGGTAAGGGGAAATTCTTTGCCAGTCCTGAGATCACTGGGTCTGGCGGGGTAGGGTGGGGTGGGGGGCGCAGAGAGGGATAGTTTGAGAATAAGCCAGATGTATGGTTCTGTCTTGACCTCTGGTCATGAATGCTCCCAGGGGTCTGACCTTCAGCCAGCAGTCAGCCTGCTAACACCCAGCTAACCCAAGCCTCGTTCTCACAGCCTTGTCTAGTTCCCACAATGCATTGTTACGTCATTCTGGAAGCAGACACCAAGACAAGGCACTTTTTTGCAAAGACAAGAAAATGTCTCTACCACCAAGAGCAGGTGGTTTCAGGAAGACGGATCTGAATTCTATGGAAAACAAATCTGTTCTCTTCCATGGTCCACAAAACATACCATCACAGCCAGGAGTGGCAGTAATCCTTCAGTTTCCCAAATTGCCTTACTGCTGCGTTTTAATTAAGACCCATTAACTTGCCTTATGTTGATAACAGGGATGACCCTGAAATAGATGGATAAACTCACGCTCCCTTTCATTCTCTGCTTTTCTATGAATGTGTTAATTATTTTTGTCATGAGGGAATGATGGAGGGATGGAGAAGTAGCAAATGGATTTTGACGAAGTGTTGGTGTTTGTACCTAGAAACTCAGCGTGCATCAGATGTAATCCTTCACCCTTTAATTTCACAGTCAGTTCCAAGGGACCAAACCAGGACTTCTTATGCTAACAGTCCCAGCATAGAGGCTAATGGGGGCCAGGAGAACCCACTGTCTTCTAGTAGCAGTTACACACCAGCGTTCATAGGAGACGAGATCCTGTGGCCAGATGGAGTTTGGTTTGTACGCTTTTTCTTTTTTCCCCCAGTCTTGGGGATGGAACTCAGGACCTTGCATGTGGACTTTGGTTTGAATGCACACAGTGTGTCCACACAGCAATTTTCTTAAATCAGATTATTGAACAACACGTAAAAATAGGGAGATGTCACATAAAAGTCTGGATTTCTGGTTTTTAAAAAGTGTTCTAAGGTCTGACATCACCAGGGCTGCCTTCCCGGAATGGGCTAAGAGCTGAGGTGTGGCTGCCCTTTTAAAGGGCCCCATGACAAGAGCTGTCCTCACCATCGCCCTGTACCCCTGGGTCAGGCATGGACGTGTGGTGTAGGGTGTCCCTTGCCATCATGCTGGTGCTGCTTTGTTTGCTCTTTATCACAGTTGTTGTTAGATGCCGTTGCTTCAGGTCTGACTCACGGCAACCCTCATAGAGTTTCCCATGGCTGATTTCGGGATTATCTCACGAGTGGACTATCACACATTTCTCCCATTTTTGCGGTGCTGGGGATTGAATCTGGGTCCTCAGAGAGTTCAGAGCAACACTCTACCCAGCCCCATTATAGCAGTTACAGGGAGCAAATGAAAAGCTTTCCAGGATGTCTCTCTGTAAGAAGTTAGAAAAGCGAGGTGCTGTGGCCTCTCTCGCCTATCATCCCAGAGCCTCAGGAGGCTGGCCAGATTCAAGGCCAGAGGCAGCCTGCGCAAATTAGTGAGACTGTGTCTCAAAATAAGATAAAAGGGTTTGGGGGTGTGGCTCAGTGGTGGAGCACTTGCCTAGCATGTTCAAGGCCTTGGGTTCAGCCCCTAGCACTGCAAGAATAAACAAACAAACAAATAAATAAATGTAAGGTAGAAAAACAAAAAAAAAATAAGGTCACTACTTTTCAGGAAAATTGAGAATGTATATATAGACACAAATATGTATATATACATATAGGCTAGACAGGTCATGGTTTTCCAAAAAAATTGAGTATATACATGGATATATACACACAGATACATATATACACACAAGTATATATATGTATATATGCACACCCATACATATGTATATGTACACATATGTATACATACATACATATATATACACATATACATACACACATATATATGCCTGCAGCTGTACCACTGTGGTGTCCAATCCTGTCAGATCTCAGACCCTAAGCAGGGTCAGGCCTGGTTAGTCCTTGGATGGGAGACCACCTAGGAATACCAGGTGCTGTCGGCTTGTGAGATGGACCCAGCAGCCCATTCCCAAAAAACAATCTCCCATTGAAAACCCTATGAATAGTAGAGAAGCACTGACAATAGTGTTTTGCCTGTTGTACATAGGGTTGCTATGAGTCAGATACCAACTTGACAGCACCTAACAACATATGCATCTGTGTGTATATATGTATATATATGTGTGTATATCTGTGTGTGACTCTGTGTCTGTCTGTCTGTCTGTCTGTCTATCTATCTGTGAGGAAGCAAGGCTAAGCCAGCTTGCTGTTTGCATATAGCTATGGAAGTTATGATGACTCCCATCATAGGTAGTTGATCCGAGTTCCTTATTAGGGTTTTTTGCTTTCTGTTCCATGTGGCCATGTGTGAGGCGTGCAGTGAATTTAGGAACGGAATCCTAGAAAACTATTGGTGTAGTACATACTAAGCTGGATTTATTTATTTATTGAGAAATGGTCTTGCTAGGTAGCCCAGACAGCCTTCAGCCTCCTGTGTGCTGGGCTTTACGGGCATATGCCACCATGCCTGGCTTGGATCAATTTATTGAATGATATTCATTTGTTTATTCATTTATTTATTTTTTGTGGTACTTGGGGGTTGAACTCAGAACCTTGCACATATTTTGCAAGCACTGTACCACGGAGCTGCACTCCCAGCCTTTTTTTTTTTTTTTCATCTTGAGTAATGGTCTTGCTAAGTTATGCAGGCTGCCTCTTTCCTCAAACTTGCGATCCTCCTGCCTCCGCTTCCTGAGTAGCTGGGATTATAGGTGTGCGCTACCACCCCCGGCTTAAATGATATTTATGGGGTGCAGGTTTTATGCCTTTTATGTGCCCAGGCCGCAGTTCTTGGTCCCATCCTTAGGTGAAATTGAATATGGCTAATTACAGAGAACAAGCACTGAAGTCAGTAAGCCAAATGCCTGGGCTCAAAAATACTGTAAGTGCTTTCAGAAGGAAAGCTCAGGAGGCCATTCACTTGGCTGGGAAAGCCAGGAAGGCTCACTGGAGTTGAAGGACCAGTGAAGACAGGGTGGCAGGGGCTGGTTCCTGCTCTGAGAGCCCCTGTACCTTCGTTTATCTGTATGGTGGGGGTGGGGTACTACCTCTGGGCGAACTATACCCTATGGACAAAGGGGTTGATTGTGTGAGGCCCTGGAGGCAGGTTTTGAAAGCCCCGGGCTTTGGGATCCAGTGGCTGTAAGGAGGAAGCTCTGGACAGAGTGACAAGAGACTCACTAAGGCAGTGGTTTGAAGAATACCAGCACCTACCACCTGCGCTGTGTGCACAGGCAGCCTGGAAACCTTGTAGGACCAATAAAAAGTATTCTATAGAAGGTATTTTCCAAAGGACGGGGATAGAAGTGAATCTAGGGGACTCAGTTACAGAAGACTATGAGGACACCTGTCCCCATCACCCAGAGACATAAATTCTCCACTAAGGCAGAAACCTAAGTATCCAAAAGAGCACTGGAGAGAGAGTCAAGAGCCCTGGTATTTACCTTGTTTGTAGCCTGATTTCATCACGTCTTCCCTGTGTTTTTATTTGCTGCTGCTGTTGTTGTTAGGTGCCGTCAAGTCAGGATCCAACTCATAGTGACCCTACGTACAACAGGTGAAACACTATTGTCAGTGCTTCTCTGCTATTCATAGGGTTTTCAATGGCAGATTGATTTTTGGGAGTGGGTTGCCAGGTCCTTCTCCCAAGCCTACAGTACCTGGTGTTCCCAGGCAGTCTCCCATCCAAGTACTAACCAGGTCCGACCCTGCTTAGCTTCCCTTAAATGACAAAGCAGTCATGGGCCTTTGTCATGGGCAAAGTTTAGACCATTCCTGTCACTTTGAGGGGAAACTGAGGCTCAGCAGCATTGAATAAGCTGCATGATGTGAAGTACTGCTGCACTATTTTGTGTTTATTTCTGCTCAGGAATCTGAGGAAGGCTTTAATTTTCTGCCAAATGACTGACATGCTCTCATCCTCAATCCTGTGAATAAGACATTTGAACTTGTAGGGGCCTCAGGAGGAAGCAGGGATTTCTATGGCTGTGGCCTCTTTCTCATGCTGGAAGCCCAATGAATTTTGGCAAGGAAAGATTCCTCTCTGCTTGACTACAGTTAAATAATATTGAAATAAGTTGGTTTGTTTGTTTTGGTTGGGAATAAGTAAAAGCATGATAGATAACTTCCAATTCCATTCATCACTCCTGCTGCAAAATTAAGAGAATCCTAGCTCTTCCCGTGGCTGCCTATCTCTTAAATACATCTTTTGTACATGATGAAGACTATGGTAGAAATACAGGCTCAGGGGTCCTTTCCTTTATGTAAAAATATTTTTCAGATATAGTGTCGAGAATATATGTTTATTTTTTTGTGAAGGGAATTATTCAAGGACTATTTACTGACCTTCCAAGTATTTTCCTCATTCTCTTCTTTCTCTGACTTTCCTCTCTATTCTTCTTCGTTCTTTTGTTTTTCTTGTACTTTCTTGATTTTAAGAAAGTTCTTGCAGATACCCCTGGCTGTACATCTCCTAGGATGATTCTTCCTTGAGTTTGGCCAGCCATGGAGCTTTGGGCACATGGGGAGCCCAAGGCTGGCCTTGACCATGACTATGTTTAAGAGGTGCAGTCACAGGTCTGTGGAGATTTGAGCAGAACTGCTGAAGCCCTTGGAGCAGAAGGCAGTGAGGAGGTGCAAGTGAGACCCTGACATTCTGGAAGGAGAGCTGGTCATCTTGCTCACCTGGAAGACAGAGCTAGGAGTCCCGAGAGATGGCAGGCTCCAGGTTCCTGGGAGGTGGATGGGGCTGATTGTTAGTTTCTCAGGGTCATTGGAACTGAAGGCCATGGACAAGGCTGCCCGGTCTGAGGAGGCCTCTGATTCCCTCCTGAGCCCTTTTCTCAGCTCAGCTCCCTTAGTCACCTGGAGTTGGGGGCGGTGGCCAGGAAGGGCATCATGGTTAATGTTGATGGTCAGCTTGATTGGAGGGAGAGGTGCTTAGATTAGCAAAGCCAATGTGCCCATGAAGGTACATCCAGAGACAGCTGGGTTGTGAGGGCTCTGACCTAATGGATGGTTTAACCCACTGATGGAGTCAGCATTGGGCTGGGTGATTGGAAGGTGATGGAACTGTGGAAGCTGAGGCCTGGTGGGAGGAAGTAGTTCACTGGGATGTGTCCACGGGGCACTATCCTGCCCAGGACACTTCCGGTTACTCCCCTGCTCTGTTTCCTGGTCACCATGGTGTGAACTGCTCCACTCTGGCACACCTTCCCCGCCATGGTGGGCCAAAATTGCTGAAACAGTGAGCAGCACGAGTCTGCCCTCCCTTCAGTGATTTGCCAGGCATGTGGTCACAGAGCAACCACCACATAGGTGGGTGCGAACGCCTCTGCCCCTCACTCCATCTCCTGGGTGCTACAACATGCACAGACTGGGTTGTCATCAGCTCTGTCCCACACCCCAGCTCTGCGCTGTCTGATCAGCTCATGGGCTGGGGCAGTGAGGCAGCCACTGCTGGGGTGCAGTAAAAACAACCACACTGGAAGAAATTCTCTGTTCCAACGGGGAGCTGCCTGCCGTGCGTGAACAATAGTAACAGTGTTGGAAGGAAACAACTACAGCACTGACATGATGCTTTGGGATGGGAAAGCGTGATGTCAGCTGTTTCCTCATTCATCAATGAACAGTCTCAGTTGCTGTTGAGGAGAAGGAGATTCTGCGGAGGGCTCTGTGTGTGTGCATGTGTGCACGTGCCTGTGTGTATGTGCGGCGCATTGTCTATGGCATCAAGGGAGGCTTGGGAATGCAAATCTGCTAGGCAGTTTCTGTGGTAGTGTGGATTGCCTCCAAACATCTCGGAAAAACAGCCTGAGTCGGCTTCCTTTACCAAAACAAAACAGAACACACTACGTTTTCTTGTCCTAGAAAATGCAGCCAATCAACAAATGGGTTTTTGAGCATATGTTATGTGTGGGACTCTACTGGGAACTGCTAAGGCACTGATGGCAGAAAGAGACAGAGCAGGAAAGGAGCTCCCTGTGCTCCCTGCTGGGAGACCCAGTGCGCCGCCATTCTCAGGAGGCTGAGAAGCCTGCTTCCTGAAGTAGTTTTCCCTCCAGGCTGTTCAGACCCTTGGTGCCTGTGATGCTGAGATGGGTGTGGTGTGCAGAGGGTGAAGAGAGGCCTGTGTGGGGCTGGCAGGGTGTGTCAGCTAGGTCCGCACTGGCCGTAAGTCTCAGGAGATCCCGGGATAAAGGGGACACATTGCTCACACCCTGGCAAGCACAAACCGGAGTTCTGGTCACCTAGGGATCTGCCTGGGCTGGGATTTAGCTCAGTTGGTAGAGCGCCGCTCTGCAGTCTCTGAGGTCCCAAGTTCGATTCCCAGCACCGCAAAAATGAGAGAAGGATGTGGCAACCCACTCCCAAGGCAATCCCAAAACAATCTGCCATTGAAAACCCTATGAGGGTCCGACTATGAGTCGGACAAACTTGATGGCACCTAACAACAACAACAATAGGGATCTTCCCTTCCCCTCTCGGTCCTACCTTCCTCTGCATCCATGTCATGCTCAGACCGGTTTCCTCATCAGACTTGGTCACCAGCATCTGCAGCCTGCTTTTCAGACACAGGGACTCTTCTTCCCAACAGCCAAAGCCCCAGGCTCTGAGCTGTGTATCTGTCTTTCTGAACCAAGGGCTATCCAGGAAAGTGGAATTCCCTCCCAGATTGGCCAGGCTTTGGTCAGAGCTACTCTGGGAGCCTAGAGGCTACGTTGGGTCTCCTTCAGACTTCAAGACTGGTGAAATGGTTCTCCGTGAAAAGTTAGGTGCGGAACGAGAAGGAGGAGGAACGGAGCAGCGTGGTGTTGATCCTCCTCTCCATGTGAAAATATCCTGGAGGAAAGCAGTTCTAAGAAGGTGGGTCAGCTTTTGTTCCCAGTTTCAGGGTTTTTCACTTGTGTTACCTGGCTCCATTGTTTGGGGCCACAGTGAGGCAGGACATCCTGACAGAGGGGGCAGGGCTGAGTGGAGTGGCTCAGTTCATGGTGACCAGGAAATAAAGGCAGAGAAAGCAAGAGAGACAGGCAGAGGCTGGGGACACTAGGGCACAGCCCTAGTGACCAGCTTCCTCCAGCTGGGCCCTGCCTCCCGAAAGCCCATTCAGCTATGGATTCATCAATGGATTAATCCACTGACCAGGGTAGAGCCCTCAAGATGCAATCACCTCGATAGTGCCACCAGCTGGGGACCAAGCTTTCAACACATGAGCCTTTGGGACATTTTATATGCAAACTATGTTATTGTTAGTTGCCATTGAGTCCAGTCTAACTCATAGGGACCCAATGTACAACAGAGGATATATGGGCAGCACCATCCCACAACCTGGGGGCCCCAGATGAAATAAAAGTGGGAAAAGGAGAAAACTCCCTTAGCACAGGCATCTTGCCCCTCTCTCTCTCTCTCTGTCTCCCTCTGTCTGCAGCTTCATCTCTGCCATATGGACAGAACCTGTGATGGTGGAAGCCAAACTCAGTCCTTCCTCCCTTATATTGTTTTTTTCAGGTATTTCTCACAGCCATGAAAAGGTATCAGTTAGCTCTAACCATAATGATGCTGTGTAACAACCTCTTCTAAAGCCAGTGGCCTCAAACAATAATTATTTATTCACACCCTTTGACAGTTTGGCTTAGAATTGACTAATGAAGGTCAGGGTCAGGATAGACCCAGGAATATCCATCTTCCCTGAGCCAGTTAACAAGCTATGGAATGTTCTTGCGATAATGTGAAAAAAACAGCACCAGCGCAGTTGTGCAATACATTTCAAATCCCTGCCGTGTCGCCTCTGCTGACATTGGCCAAGGCCAAAGTCAAGGAGAAAGGAAGTACATGTAGATTCTAGTGGGAATAAATGCCAAGTCGCTGTGTTCCTTGGACATAGGGAGAGGGAAAGGATTGGGAACGATACAATCTGTCTCTGGAAAGGTGAATTATTATGGGTTATTTGTTTTTCAAAGTCATTTTTCTCGCTCTATGGACCTTCCTGGAGAAGGACATGGCAGCCCACTCCTGAAGCAATCCCAAAAATATCAGCCACTGAAAACTCTATGAATAGCAGAGAAGCACTGACATAGTGCTGGGCATGGCAGAGCATTGACTAGTGTTTCATTCTGCTGTACAGAGGGTTGCTATGAGTTGGACCAATGGCAGCTAACAATAAAGATCTTCCTTCAGTATCAAGTCATACTCAGAATCTGTCTTAGTAAAATTAATGATAATTCTTCTGCACTTTTTATTTTTATGTATTTTATTTTATTCTTATTTACTTATTTAGTTATTTGGCAGTACTTAGGGGTAGGCTGGGGCCTCTCACACACTTAGCAAGTGCTTTATCACTGGGCTGCACCCCCAGCCCACTTTTAATTTTTCTTAAGTTTTGAGTCAGAGTCTCACTAATTTGCACAGCCTGCCTCTGGCCTCAAATCTGCAATCCTGCCTTAGCCTCCTGAGCACCTGGTATCACAGGCATGCACCGTTGTGCTGGCTATTTGGCGATTTTCATCTGTGTCTCAGAAAGGTTTAGCTCAGTTGGCAGAGCACTGCTCTGAGCTCTCTGGGGCCTGGCTTCAATCCTTGGCACCACAAAAATGGGAGAAGGACCCAGCAGCTCCCTCCCAAAACAATTCTGAAGCCATCAGCCATCAAAAACCCTATGAATAGCAGAGAAGCACTGACACAGTGCCAGCCCTGGCAGTATCTGGGAGTGTTTTGTTATGATGTACATAGGGTCACGATGAGTCAGGCCCGACTCGATGGCACCTAACAACAACAACTCAGGACGAAGGCTGCAATGTCCCTGGCTGTGCAAAGGAGGGGTGCCTTTGTGACTGCGGATGAAGAGCCACAGGATGATGGTGTGACCTCCCTCTCCACCTTCATGTGGCCACCTCTCTGGAGTGCAGCCTGTGACTGTGAGGGTGGGGACCTTCCCCACAGCCCGCATCTGCCTCAAGCCCTGCCTGTCACATCCAGGGTTCCCATCACCTCCCTCCCTCGGTCCTCCCTCTGCTTCCTGACCCTTTTCTCATCCCAGCTCGTTCTGTGCCTTGACCTCTCCTCTGCTCACTTCTGCCTCTCCACCTCTGCATTGGTGAAAATTCATTGTGATGAGGGCTGGATTTCTACTCTCAGTTTCTAAGCCCCTCATGAGTGGCAGGACGTTAGGTGCTATAAAACTCCAGGACACAAAGGCAGAGTCCTGCCTGGGCTGTGAGGAGGGCTTGGCACACAGGCTTCCCCAGAAGGATGGGCCCCTGAGAAGAAGGACCTATCATGTGTCCTCAGAAAACCAATGCCAAGTAAAATGGCTCAAAGTAGATTTATTTGTAGCCACTTTGTTAAGAAGCAATGGGGCCTGAGCATAGGGAAGAATGTCCCCCCACCCAGGAACAAAAGGACAGAGGGCCCATTCCAGTGAGCTCACCATCAGCCATGAGGAATCACTACAAAAGAGCTTCCAGACCAGATCATGAGAAGCTCACGCACTATTGATATCAAGCAAGTAAGCCCAAGTAAACCAGTCCTATGCTAGTTCCACACCACTGATATCTGGACTCTCAGATGAACAACAAAAAACCCCAACTATTAAAAATCTCACCTTCAGCCATGGGGCTGCTGACTCCTTCTCAAGCAGCCTGCTTGGTGGTCTGTCTAAGATCATGTCCTTTTGTGCCTCTCTTAATAAACTCACTCCTCTCTCAACTTTACCAGATGACTCTGCAGCCTTAGAGCCATTTAAACAGGAGCTTGATAGGCAGAAGGTTGGCAACTTTGGGAAAATGTAGCCATCCATACCCACCCATCACTCTGTAAGTTTGTTGTTGATCAGGTGCCATTGAGTTGGATCCGACTCATAGTGACCCTATGTACAATGGAACGAGACACTGCCCAACTCTGTGCCATGAACACAATCTTTTTTATGTTTAAGCTCATTGTGGAAGCTACTGTGTCAATCCATCTAATGGAGGGTCTTCCTTTTTTTTCATCGACCTGCCACTCTCCCAAACATATGTCCTTCTCCCAGGATTGTTGCCTCCTGACTACATGTCCAAAATATGTCAGATACAGTCTAGCCATCCTTGCTTCCAAGGAGCACTCTGGTTGCACTTCTTCTAGGACAGATCTGTTGGTTCTTTTGTCAGTCAATGGTATATTCAATACTCTAATGAACTCATGGGACTTAGCAAGGTGACTTTGTATGAGTCATTCTCTGGGCCGCTGATGTCGTCCCAGTTTGGACACATATGTTAATTTTACATCTTCCCCAAAATATCACGAAACATTCCCTCACCCCTAATGAGGAATATACGGCTGAGGCTTTGTTGCCCAGGACCTCCTAATATTCTTGATGCCTAGGGGTCTTCCTCAAGCTGCTCATTTGAAAGTTGAGCCACTGATGAGGGGCCATGTGGAACTGAAGTATCCAATTCCAACTCAAAGACAAGCAGAGCCCTGAAATCCCTGTCCCTTTCTGGCTCAGGCAGCCTTTCAGAGTGGGCTGGCACCTGTTGGCAACAGCAGATGGGAAGTTGGGGTGGTGGTGGTGAGCATGACCCTGCTGTCTAGACCACCCAGCTGGCCTCACTTCATTTTGGGTCATTTTGGCAGTGACAGTGGGTGGGTCCTAAGTGGAGGCTTTGGGAGCCCATCAGGGCTGAAAAATTAACCTCATTGTATGAGCCTGTGACCCATCAGAAGTGCCACAAGAAAGTGCCATAAGAAAGTGGCTTAATGCATCAGAAACTTATCATCTCACCATCTAGAGATTGTTGTTATTTGGTGCCATCAAGTTGATTCCATCTCATGGATTCATCTATGAATCTCATAGATTCATACATCATGACCTGATGTACAACAGAACGAAACACTCCCGACACTGTGCCATGCCAGTCATTATTGTCAGTGCTTGGCTACTATGCACAGGGTTTTCAATGGTGGAATTTTTGGGAGGGGGCTGCCAGGTGTTTCTCCCAAGGCTGCAGCATCCGGCATTCCCAGGTGGTCTCCCACCCAAGGACTAACCAGATAAACCCACTTAGCTTCTATGATCAGGCAGGGTCAGATGCCAGGGTGCTATGGCTGCAGAGAGTCTAGAGATTGTTGCTGCTATTGTTAGGTTAGAAGGCTGGAATCAAGATGCTGGCAGGGCCATACTCCCCCTGATGTCTGTTTTTTTTTTTTTTTTTTTTTTTCAGTGGTTGGGGTTTATCCTAGGTCCTTGTGCATGCTAGGCACTGAGCTGCACTCCTAACTCCTTTTTGATTTTTTATCTTGAGATAGGGTTTAAGTTATGCAGGCTGAGTCTGGGCTCAAACTCACAATCCTCCTGCCTCAGCTTCCTGAGTCACTGGGATGACAGACATATACCATGCATCTAGCTTCCCTCTGAAATCTTGAAAGGAGTCTGCACTTTTCTCTTCTTAGCTGCTGTTTGTTGTTGTTGTTAGGTACCATGGAGTCGGTATCCGACTCATAGTGACACTACGTACAACAGGTGAAACACTACTGTTACTGCTTCTCTTGTTATTCACAGGGTTTTCAATGGCAGACTGCTTTTGGGGAGTGGGTTGCCCGATCCTTCTCCCAAGACTACAGCACTTGGTGTTCCCAGGTGGTCTCCTATCCAAAGATTAACCAGACCCTGCTTAGCTTCTGAGATCTGACAGGTGAGATGCCATAGTGGTACAGCTGCTATACACACATGCTGTTGTTAGTTGCCATCAAATTGAGTCCAGCTCATAGCAACCCTCATAGGGTTTTCCATGGTTGATTATTTCAGGATCAATTTCAGGAGTGGACTGCCATATTCCTCTCCAATTTTTTCAGTGCTGGGGATCAAACCCTGGTCCTCAGAAAGTGCAGTTGGTAGAGAAGCGCTCTACCAACTGAGCTACCAACTGAGCCAGGGACTTCTAGCCTGGGCTGGCCTAGAACTTGTGATGCTCCTGCCTCAGCCTCCTGAGTGCTGGGATTGTAGGCGTGTGGCACCACACTCTGCATGTGAATAAGTTTCTGGTTATGCTGATTGTACTGCAGAGAAAATCATCCCAAAGTTGCTTTGCATGTGGAAAATGCTTTGTACCTGTTGGCATTTACTATGACAAGCACGTCCATGTCTACTGCCTCGTGGGCTTCCGATGGGGCTCTAGGCCCTCGAGTAGACTCGGAGGGCATCGCTATCCCTGCTGTACAGTTGAGGACGCATCTGAGGCTCAGGGTAATTAAATGACTAAGTGAATGAGGTCATTTCTCTAGCAAAGGCACAGCTGAGATTGGAGTCTCACTTCCCTTTCTGCCACCTCAGTGCTCATTTCTCCAGAGCCCCTTTGGAATGGAGCAGGCAGTGATTAGGACCCATACATCATCTCACGAGCATGGGGAATGGCCTGGAGGATCCTTCCCCATGGTTTCCCCAGGGTAATTAAGTCGTTGCGCCAAGCTCTGGGGAGCTTCGTGTGCACATTGCTAAATTCAATGTTGGCTGGGCCATTTGGGAAGCCTGTGGAGTTGGGCACGATATGCCTCCTCTGTCTCCCCCCATGGCTCTATCATTTCTTAAATATTCCCATAAACCTAATGGCAGAATAAGGCAAGAAATCGCATTGCACTTTATAATGGCTAATTAGGTAAATACGTCGGAAAGTGCTCCCCATCGTGCCGTTCCGTGGCTGTGCTGTCGGTAATCAGCACTTGTCTTCAGAGGGTCAGAATATCAGAAGCAAAGCTGCTTGCTCTCCCTGACTGTGGCCTACTGATTGACTGAGCTGAGTGGAGGCCTGGGAATACTCTGCCTCTACGATCGCTCTAGCCTTTGAGGGAACACTTTGCTTCCACTGAGATAAATACTTGGGTCCCAGATGATCCCTTGAGCATTCAAGCAGATATAAAATCTTAATAAGACATTTCTCCTCCCCGCCAGGCAGAGCTCCTTCACCTAGGTAAAATCTTATGGGTTAATGCTGGGGTCCAGGTGACAAGTCCTTGGAAGTCCTTGTAGTCATCTCTGACTGATTCTGGGTCACCACATTTATCCAAGGACACCAGATATTGGGTGTGCTAAGATTCTAAGGCCTGCAGCTGTACCACTGTGGTGTCTGATCCCATCAGATCTCAGAAGCTAAGCAGAGTTGGGCTTGGTTAGTACTTGGATGGGAGACCTGGGAATACCAGGTGCTGTAGGCTCGGGAGAAGGACCTGGTAACCCACTCCCAAAAAGCAATCTGCCATTGAAAACCTTATGAATAGCAGAGAAGCACTGACAATAGTGTTTTTCCTGTTATATGTAGGGTTGCTATGAGTGGAACACTGACTCTACAGCACCTAACAACAATGAGATTCTAAGTGGGCAGCTGACTTTCTAGAAAGGGAACAAACCCTCTGGCATGATTTCCTTTGATGTGCTTCAGCTAGAACCATAAACAACCACAAAATGAGTTTCTGGGAGACCAGAGGATAAAAGGGGAAACATGCAAATGAAGATGAGGGAGCATCTGGTGTGTATTCTGGGTGCAGGATACACAGGGAAGGTTCCAGACCCAGTCCTGGCCTGCTAGGGTAAACTGCAAACAACAGGGTCTGGCTCACGTATGCACAAAGAAATTTATGGGGAGTATGATAGGTTTCTGCCACGTGTCTGTCAGCATGTCGTGCTGTGGGGGCTGCATGTTGCTGTGATGATGAAAGCTGTGCCACTGGTATCTCGGATTCCAGCAGGGCCACCCATGGTGGACAGGTTTCAGCTGAGCTTCCAGACTAAGACAGATTTGCGAGAGGGACTTGGCAGCCCACTCCCAAAAGAATTAATCATTGAAAAGCCTGCGAATAGTAGAGAAACACTGTCAAATATAGTGCCAACAAATGAGCCTCCCAAGCTTCAAAGCATTCAAGACATGACTGAGGGAAGAACTGCCTCTCCAAAGTAGAATTCTTCAAAGGTGGAGATGGCCGTCTCTCCAAAGCCTGTCAGGAGAGCTGTGTTCAGTGGCAAAAACTTCACTGAAATGAGCTTACATCCCTGGCTCAGTGTCTTCTCATGTCCTGGAGGGTAGACAGGAACCTGTTCGTGACAAGGAAGGCCCTAAGCAACAAGCATTTTACCTGAAGCTATTTTTCACAGGCGAGCCGAAGACTTTGTACACCCTTTCATGGGGAAAAAAAATTGCCAGGTTACCCGTGCTGTATGATTTGCCTCCACATTGTATTAAGCTTGGTCTTCATAATATCGTTTCTCTAAAAATCTCGTGGGCTGTTGCCATGGTAGAGGGCGGTGGCTTCCGTTTAAAGTCTCCACTCATGTTTCCACACAACAAAAGAGTCTGCCTGTCCTCCGTTGGCTCATGCCCTGGCAAAGATTTTTCCTCTTGTGTGAAGAAGGTCCTGTTTGGCATTTTTAATACAAAATAGTCCTGTGTCGCGGCAGTTGGAGCCTCACAGTGAACTGAACGCTTCAGCATCTATGGCAGCTTAAAACTGTGAGAAAACTTCTGCAGCTTGTTCATTGGCACCGGCAGCCTCAGTGTCTGTGTTGTGAATTCTGCATCTCCTTTTAAACTCAAAGCAAGCTGGGTACATTGGCATACGCCTGTCATCCCAGTGACTGGGGAGGCAGAGGCAGGAGGATCCTGAGTTCAAGGCCAGAGGCAGCTTTTGTAATGTAGCGAGATCCTATCTCAAGATAAAAAGTGGAAAATGGGCTAGAGGATGCAGCTCAGTGGTAGAGCACTTGCAAAGCATGTGTGAGGCCTTCGGTTCAACCCCCAAATATCGTCCCCCCAACAATTCTCAGACTAAACCAGCCATGCTTGGCCTGGAAAACTTCAGCTCAGCACTGGTTCCAGGAGTGTCTTTAGCAAGATCTGCATAGAATTGCAACGCCTTCGGTTGATCATAGCCTCCAAAACACTATCACAGCTATTATTCACACCAATCATTCTCTCTCCACCTCTTCCATTATTAGAGACTTGTGCTTTGTTACTGCTTTTAATATTTTTGCTACAGTAGTTCTTTATCTTTTTTCTTTTCTTTTCTTTTCTTTTTTTTTTTCAGTACTGGGGGCTTGGACCTAGGGCCTTCTGCATGCTTTGCAAGTGCTGTACCACTGGGCTGCACCCCTAGCCCATTTTTTATTTTTTATTTTAAGACAGGGTTTCACTAAACTATGCAGTCTGGTTCTGGCCTCAAACTCGCGATCCTCCTGCCTCCACCTCCCCAGTCACTGGGATTACAGGTGTGTACCACCCAGCGTGGCTCAATAGTTCTTTTTTTAAAAAGTCCAATTATTGTTCTTACTATTTTCCTCTTTACTTCACTTTTAATGCTAGAAAGTTGTGGTTTTTTTTTGGGGGGGGGGCAATCGTGACCATATGGTATATGTATGTTATTGTTGATGTTAGGTGCTGTGGAGTTGGGTCCAACTCATAGCGACCCTCATAGGGTTTTCAGTGGCTGACTGTTTCAGGATTGTTTTTTCAGGAGTAGATTGCCATGTCCTTCTCCCATTTGTGCAGTGCTGGGGATCGAACCTGGGTCCTCAGAAAGTGCAGAGCAAGGCTTTACCAACTGAGCTAAACCCCAGCCCACATATGTATAGATAGGGTGTGTTTGTTTGTTTGTTTGTTACCTGAGATCATGAGCACTAGGACAGTCTTCACTGCTGGAAACCAACAAGCACAGCGACACTTCCCCTGTGTCTCCTAGAAGTGTCACGTGTACACATGCTGCCCATACACACACAGGTGTTAGCGTGGTGGCCAAGGGCTGAGCAAGGGGTCGAATGCCAAGCCAGAATTCTCTCAGAAACACTGCTTGAGGAGTGAAATGCTGGAGCACAGAGCAGGCCAAGGGCCGAGGTTCAGCCGCTGTGTTCCGTCGCTTGCCCAGCGGACTTCTCTGGGAGTCTGGACTCCCTGCTCCTGACGGGGGTGAGGTCACTGTATGTCATGTTCAGAGCTGAGACGTGAACATAGGCTGACCCTTGAGAGACTCAGAACAGGTGGAACGGAAGGCCTGGCAGGTCCAGGTCAAAGGCAGGTGGTGTGGAGGGTCTGGAAGGTAGGAGCCTTTGCAGGGGAGGAGTCAGAGTCTCTCTTCATCCTCAGCCCGTCTGATTGGACCAAGAGCTCTTACAAGGTTGCCATGACAAGAGAGCAGGTAAGAGTATAAACGCCCCTAACCACAGCTGAAGCCACAAGGTACAAATGTAAAACAGGATTGTTAGAAGGGGTGCCGCATGGGAATGGAAAGCAACCTTGCATACTTATTTTAGTTCCTGGAAATATAACACAAATACTGTTCTGGGGATGGTGACTAGGAAGTGACATTGTGTGGACATTGTCTGGTCAATACCTGTATCTCCTATCTCCTAATTTGTTCAACATACACATAGTCCTGGTAATCTTGGCCCACATTTTGATGGATGTTTCTGAAAGGCAAGAGATCTGCTACATCTGGGTCTGTCCATAGGAAGATGATGTTCACGTCTCTCTCTCTCTCTCTCTCTCTCTCTCTCTCTCTCTCTCACTATCTCTCCCTGTCTGTCTCTCTATCTCTTCCTATCTCTCTCTGTCTCTCCAGCTCTCTCTGTCTCTTTCTGTCTCTGTCCCTCTGTCTCTCTGTTCCTCTCTCTCTCTCTCTCTCTCTCTCTCTCTCTGTGTCTTTCTCACACACACACACTCACTCACACACAAATAGCAGGCATATATTGTCAAGCTAGGGGCACTAGAAAAGACCTCTAAAAGGAATCCATTTAAAATGTTGTTGTTGTTGTGTGCCGTCGAGTCGTGTCTGGCTCATAGCGACCCTTACAGGGTTTTCAATGGCTGACTGTTTCGGGATTGCCTTGGGAGTGGGTTGCCACATCCTTCTCCCATTTTTGTGGTGCTGGGAATCAAACTCGGGACCTCAGAGACTGCAGAGCAGTGCTCTACCAAGTGAGCTAAATCCCAGCCCTCCATTTAAAATGGAGACTAAAATTTCATAATAAATACAACAAAAAGATGTAATCAAAACATGTTTACTTTATACTAAGTACAATCTTTGTTTCAGCTAAAATAGTGCATTAAAGAACAAAGCATTTTTTTTTCTGAAAATCTAATTACTAGGTAACTACAGTGTTAAGGAGATAAATATTTGAAGAGTTTTCAACTTTTCCAAAGATTTCAGAAGACAGCTTACCCCTCTGAAGCTCATATCTGGTTAAATCATCACTTTGTTTATTTCCTTCTACATTAACTGTCCTAACTCTGACTACCTTCAGTCTTCATTGATTTAAGTGGGGTCCAAGGCATTCTCCCTTGTTACTTTTATTGACTTTGCAAATCCTGCAGAAAATGCAAGATTTCCCAATTTCACTTGGCAATTGATTTGTGTTGCATTTTCATTGTATTGGCCGGCAGTTGCCAGATCTCATAATCTAGAAGCTGCTTCTGCAGAAAGTTGGGGACTGATGTAGCTGGTCTGAAGTGTGGGCCTTGAAGTGGGGACAGGACATTACAGCTGGGTGAGTGTTAAAGCTTGTAGGTTATTAAAGAATAGATCATTTATTTCCATCTGGAATCTTATAAGCGCATGAAGATAGACCAAACACCCTTGGGAATGTGTGCCTTCTGTACCTAGTCCCCAGGGTCCACCAATGAGGAAGGCAGGTCAAGCAGGTCACCGAGGCCGATGTCAGGAACAACAGGTGCCTGAATGTGAAATGGAATAACCTAGTTTCTCCTCTGTGACCTTGGGCGGACCTATTGCTCTTTGTGGTCTCCTGTGTAATGTTTTAACTTTGGTCCTGCCCTGGCAACCTGTCACACCAGCTTCTCTGCATAAAAACCTGGGGGCTTCCAGCTGTTACCTGGGCAACAGCACCTGCAATCCTAGGTTAGGGAGGCAGGCCAAAGAGGGAGAACTGCCCAGTAGATGTGACTCATGAGACTGTGGTCTGGTGGTATCTCGAAACTCGCTTAACCACAGTCCATTCTGAATGGCTGGTGGAGGACCCACCAAGTCAAGCATTGGACACATTTTTCCCACAAGAAACAATGTCCGTGTAGTTACTGGATCCAGTGCTAATTGAACAGCTCCTTCAGACACACAGCACCACCCACATCCTTAGCAATAAGTTCTTCTTTTAGTTCAATTGTTGTTCTTACTGTTTTCTTCTTTCTTCACATTTAGCATTAGAAATTTTATGAAAGAAAAGACTTGAGAATTTGTGGAAACTGTCTTCATATGTCTTGTGAAAGAGAAAGACACAATATTCTTAAGGTTTTAGAGAAGAGGGAAACAGGCTCTGGGAGCCAAGGTCAGCTCAATATGGGAAGGAGATTTCCAGGAATGAGCCTGACTTGGCCAGGGCCTGGCCTGGTGAGACAGGGAATAACTTGATGCACCTTGAGAGGGTGGAGGGGTCAAAGTGCACCCTGACCAGTGTCCAGATAAGCTGTCATCTTCCCTCTCCTACAATCTCTCCCTTGTCAGAAAACCCGCCTGTTCATGATAGGTCTTTTTGTAATTGATCACCATTCCCCTGCGTGGCGCTCTAATGAATGTGAGTGAATCCTGCCTCCCCTGCATCAGGCAGGATTTATGTGCATGCTTTTCTTGTAAACCCAGGAGGTCAGTCAGTTCACTGGGATGCCATGGTAGAGAGACACTGGAAACATCTGACAGAGACAGAAAGAATGAGAGAGGAGAGAGGGAGAGGGAAAGGAAGAGAGAGAGAGAGGAGAGAGGGAGGAAAGAGGGGGAGAGAAAGGGACAGAGAGAGAGAGGGAGAGAGAGAGAGAGAGAGAGAGAGAGAATTAAAACTCCAGATGAAGACAGGCATGGTGCTGCATACCTGTGGTTCCAGCACTCAGGAGGCTGAGGAAGGAAGAGTGAGAGTTTAAGGCCAGCCTGAGCTACATACCAAGACCCTGCCTTAAAAACAACAACAAAAATGGAAAACAAAACAAAACAACATTTTCCAAGATGAAATTCTAACCTAAAGTTCTTTGACTAGGATGGGAATGTTCCTGCTTCCTGTATTTCTTCTTTCAGGCACTTCCGCCCTTCACCATTTTCTCTTACATCCTTTCTTCAGATAAGAGTGATAATTACTCACCTATGATACCATGGAATAGCTGTTAGTCCAAGGGTCTACTCTCCAGTCCCTTGAGAGTGCTTGTGTTAGGGGAGATTATGCATAGAAAGCTCTTTAAATGATGCTCCTCCAACTCCCCCGTGTACCTAGCAAGGAGAGGCCTTGTCTTGGAGAGTTGCCAGTGAAGCATTTCAAAGGTAATTGGCAAATGATGTCTTAGAGACAATGCAAAAAATGCACTGAATTTTCCTAGCTCAGACTGGAAGTGGTCCCCTCTCTGTACGGTAAGCCAATGGTTTATAATAACCGCCTATGGAAAATTGTATTTTCAAGTCCCCAATTAATCTCCTACCCACTGGAGATTATGAAAGGCCTGTCAGCCAGGAAGTAAGAATAGCTTAGTGGAGTGCTTTTTTTTTTTCCAACAGAAAATTCATGTTGTTATTTCTGCTGTTTTTCAAACAAAACAGCGCCCTGGATGTGGGCCAGACATTACCGGCAGGCATATAGCAGTGTAGCAATGATAGGGAAGGAGTGGGCCGCCCATGTGTGCACTTGGTCTATTGACTGAGCTGGAGAGTAATTAGAAGGTGTCCTTCAGCTTGTCTGTTGGAGATGGATGACCATGGTTAGGGGCTGCCAGATGCTGATCAGCCTCAGGGCCAAGGCCTTGTCAGCTCTTGGGAAGCAGAAAGTCTTGACCTCTGCTCTGTTTTCTGCTTGTTTCTTCCTGGTCTCTCTGTCTGCACAGTCCTTGAAACTTTCCTTCTGGTCTCTGCCTTATCCACCACAAAGACACTGTGAAACCATGATTCGGACAGAATTGGTTTCCAAAGAGTACCATGATTGAGTGTGATGATGAGACGGGAAGGAAAGGCAGACCCCAAAAGGGCATGTTCATGAGCAGGTGGCCACCACGGCCACCGGGGGCTCACCCCACTGGGCCTTCTGTGACTTTGTAGAACATGCTCCAGAATCACCCCCTGCAGAAGGAGGGTGCTGAGGAATGTTCCCCTGTAGTTCCTCCCTGGTCACTTCCTTGGCATTTCTGGTCCTTTGAGAGGAACATACATTGCAATGAGTAGTGGACTTCTGAGGCAGAGACATACAGGAGGCCACCTGTGTGAGCCAGAACTAGCTGTCCACATTTTCTGAAATAGGCTGAGAGGGTAGAAGAGAGACACTGACAGGGTTGCATATTGACCAACGAACACAAAGGGGTTAACAGGACTCTACACATCCCTTTATGCTCTGGTGATCTGTCCATCCCAGGGGAATTGCATTCCCTTGTGTGGCTTTGACAGTGGCTCATCTGTAAAATGGGTTGATGATATGATCCTAGCACTTGGGAGGCAAAAGCAGGAGGATCGTAAGTTCCAGGCCACCGAGGGCTGCATAGCAAGACTGTTTCACAAAAACAAAGAACAATAACCACCACAAAAAAAAAAACAAAAAACAAAAAAAAACACTGTGGTGCACACCTGTAATGCCAAAGACTCAGAAGGCAGAGGCAGGAGGATGGCAAGTTTGAGGCCAGAGGCAGCCTGTACAACTTAGCAAAACTCTGTCTCAAAAGAAAAATGAAAAAAGCCTGGGTGTGCAGCTTAGCGGTGGAGCACTTGCTTAGCATGTGCAAGACCCTGGCTCTATCCCCCAGTATTTCAAAAAACAAAGTAAATAACAAGAACAAAAATGGGTTAATGACCATTCCCTGCAGGAGACATCTTTTGGCTTCTCTGTCCAGCTCTTCATGTTTTCTGGGAACTACCCCAATTCATCTCTTATTCTAGAAAATATTACTTTTTCTTCCTTCCAACCTCATGAATTCTATATGTGCGGCAGCCCTCTGTCTGGGTGGTTGGTTCAGAGATAGCCACACCCCAAGCTCAGCCAATCAAATCACTTACCTGGGAGTTTGTACATGGGGCTGAGGAAGAGGGCAGAAATATGTCAAGCTTGGGAGTCATTTACGGCCAGAGTCCATTAAGTGCAGTAGGGCCCAGGACAAGCTGCTCTGCAGCTAGGGAGCAGAGAGAAGCTGGCTTTTAAAGAAGAGGCCAGCAGGATGGAACCATCTGTGTGCACTCAAGAGCTGGTCCGTCTTTCCAGACGCCTATAGCTCCCCTGCCCACTGTTCCCATGAGGCACCCCTCTTCTCATACACATTCCAATTTTCACTAGCCTACATGAACAGAGGAGCAGAAACACCACTTGAATGAATATGCTGTGAGGTGGAGGAGTCCTTCCAAAAACGCTGTGAGAGGAAGTGGTTAGCACAGAGCTTGACTGTGTTGGTCAGTTTTTTGTTTTTTTTTGTTTTGTTTTATGGCTGCACCAAAATACCTGACATAAAAAGGGAGGGAGGATTTACTGCAGCTCGAATCTCTGAGGTTTCAGTCACTGATTGCTTTGCCCATTGCTGTGGGCCGGCGGTGAGGTAGGGCATCCTGGAGGCAGGATCGAATGGCAGCAACGTTCTTTACTTCATGGTGACCAGGAAGCGTGGTGGGGGGAATGTCCAGGCTGAGATATTGCCCCCAAGGACACCTCCCCTGAGGGACCTACTTCTTCCAGCCAGGTGCCACCTCTTAAAATTTCCATTACCACCCAAAATGGCGCCCCCAGCGGGGGCCCAAGCATTTAGCACAGAAACCTAGGGGAGTGATTCACAGTCAGGCCAACACTGACCAACAACCAGCTCTCAGTCAAGGGTTGCCATTATTACTTGTGAGAATGGCTCCTGCCTTCTGGCCCTCCCTGACATTATTCCTGACCTTTGGTAGTTTCCTTATAAATGTCCCAAACACCACAAACTCAATACAGCTGAGTTTTCTACCTAAGACCCCTGATCATTCTCTATAAGTGATCGGCACATATCTGGCACCCAGCTCAGAAACCAGAGTATGTCCTGGACTCTCTCATCCTCCATAGCCAGTTACTCGTGTTTGGTGAATTCTTGCTCATAAACATTTCTAAAGTCCATCCACTTATATTGACACATGCCACCCTTATTGTTTTTCTATCAAAATTATAGCAACTATTTCCAATAAGTCTCCCAACCAGTCTTGTCCCTCTCAGTCTGGTCGTCTTTCATACTCTTTGTTAACGAGGCAAAATCTTTTGTTGAAATATAATCTTGCATAGAACCCCAGTGTACCAAATGCATAAAGGTGCCGATGCCCTGGTCAGAAAAGGGAAGTGGAAGCTACTTGGGTCCCTCTTACTCCCCTGCCGTAATCTGGCCCCATCTGCACCAGAAGATGACATGAGCAAAGAAGCAAAAGAGGAGGGGAGCTTAAACCACCAGGACACTCTGGGCGAAGTAGCAGCTGTGCAAAGGCTCCTGGGTGACAACTCCTGTGTCTTCAAGGGAGCAGGCTCTGTATGGTTCTCTCTGCCCATCTTAGCTGGTTGTGTGTTAGCTTTAAATATGCAGCCTCGTGTGTGTAAGATGACAGCTCCCCTTCCAGCAAGGCGTGCTTATTCCAAGGAGGTGGAGGAAGAGACAAAGCAGTAGCCACATAGACGTTCTTTTTGTTTTTTTAAGCAAAGAAATTTTTTCTGAGGATCTTTGAAGCAAACTTCCTTTTAGGTTCATTTGTCATGTCTGTGTCACATGACTGGCCTTCACTAAAGGGAGACTTGGATTATTTTTAGCAGATCCTATTGCTGCCTTTAGTAAAACCAAGATTCTGTTAGCAAGTAAAAGAAAGGGAATGATTGTGGGGTAGGCAGCTACGAGGTTGGTCATACCAACTAAATTATAAAATGCATGCCTAAGGGGTCCACATTTTCTCCTTTGGCCTTTATAGGGACCCCCGCCCCCCATCTACCATATAAGTGAAGCAAAGACTTACTGACAGATGATTCCACTGGCAGCAATTACCAGTAGGAAGGGATTCCGTCCAATATTACAAATCCAAAGACATTTGCTCCTCTAATCCTTGGTGCTTTCACTAACAGCCAGATCTTCACCTTGAGATGAAACCACTGTGCTTCTGCCAAAGAGCACTGCGTGGCTTGTTAAGGGCTCCTTTTAGCTGCCAAGACTCATCATCAAACTATCCTTGACAAATTTTAATTTTAGTAAAAGTAATTGGCCTAATATTAATCAGACTGATGGCCAGCTTTCCGGAGAGCCTGTAATAGTCCATAATATCCTTGCTGCCCTGGGGATTCAAGATGACATCGCCAGAGATAATTATTACAGGATGTAGGAGCTAATAGTGAGGGCTAATTAAAGGTCTTGTTCATGTATATTTCCTAGTTAAAGGAAGCAGATAGGGAGCTCCCTGGAGACTTTATAAGCTTCTGAGAAAGGTAACTTCCCTTAGCAATTAGGATGACTTCAAGATTTTAACTTAACTCAGTGAGTTTCTACGTGGCACAGTGAGAATCCCTAGGAATAAGAAAGGTGTAAATATTCAAACAACAGGAGGAAACTGAGAGATTAATTAGAGGAGAGAGGCAGAGATGAGATAGGGTATATCCTATCATTTAAAGCACAGCTTTGGCAGGAGATGGCCTTGGATTCAGATTCCAGCCCTGACACGAGTTGTAAGAATTTAGGCGAAGTATTTAACCCTGGCAGTTGCTTCCCTAATAATGTCTGTTCAGAACTAAGGCCAGAGCTAACCTAAGGTAATGGAAGCAGAGCCCAGCTCTGAGCTTGGCGAGTAGAAGCGAGCCTATCCATGTGCTTGTTTTGCGGAGTACATTTGCAGGGGGGCCAGGGATGAGGCTGGCAGCCTTGTCCACGCTTCCCTTCCTCCCCATCTCTGGTATTCATTACATGAACTGGATCCATGATGGATCTTGTTTCATAATGCGGATGCTGGGAAGATATTGTTGAGTTGGAACAGTCAACAAGGAAAAAAGGAGGACACTATCTTCTATGCTTTGCTGAGCTTCTGGTTCAGGTGTGAGTCCCAGGGTGACAGGCAGGGAAGAGCCAGAAGCCAGATGAAAGTTTTTATGAACTGAGCCCCAAGTCCACTCAACTGGCATTCACATCCCATGGACAGTGGCAGGGGCTAGAGGCAGAAACCCCCTATCTGCCACCACCTGTTTTGCAGGGTGTCTTTGAGGTGTTAGGGGACAGTGGCTTTGTACAGGTGTTGATGAGAGCACCTGGCTGTGGGCAGCAGGGAATCAGACAATGTTGCTTTGTGATGTCACTGGACCGAGCTGTGGCTCATGAGACTGTCCCTAGACGTACCTGGAGGCGATCTGGATAGCCCCATGCTCCCAGACTTCTGTGTAACCACGACCTCCATTCTTGCCCACAGACAGGAAAGCTAGATGGTGGTGCGGTTATACTGCATGCTGACCACAATGTGATTAAGTATCAGAATTAGAGAGTTCAAGGCTTCAGATGAGAAAAGCATGCCTGTGAATCACACACCTAGACTCTGGAAGACAGTGGTTGCTCCACACGTGCTGCTGAATCCTCAGGGCCATCCTTCAAGTTTCGAGGAAGGTGTGATGGTTGGAATGTGAAATGTCCCCACAGGCTCATGCATCATACACTGGGTCCCCAGCTGCTGGCACCATTTTAGGAGGCCCCAGGAATGTCATTAGGTTAGGTGGAGAGTAGCTGGAGGAAGTGGGTCACTGGGGTGGGTCCTTGTGGCTGTCTTGTCCCCGGCCCCTTCTGGCCTTGCTCTCTGCTTCCTGTCCACCAGGAGGGGAGAACCTCCTCCGCCATTCACTCCGGCCACCATGATGTTCTGCCCAAGCAGCCATGAACTGGACCCTCTGAAACCAGAAGGCACGATAAACATTTCCTCTTTTAAGTCGTTTATGGCAGGTACCTGGTCACAAAAATGCAGAGGTAACTAACATAGACAGTAAAGAATATTAAGACTTCAGGCAACTATTTACCAATTTATGTGTTTTTTCAGCAAGAATTTATGAAGTCCCTGCTGTACAGGGTTGTGTGTATATAATTATAATTATACACATACACACTCACACACATGCATAAAATATTGGTCCAGGAGGAAGACAGTTAAACAATGTGCACCCTGCAGCTGAGGGCGCAGGTTGCAATGGAAAAGGTCTGGGTGTGCATCAGTAGGTCCAGTGCTGTTCCAGAGGGACAAACCCAGCACGATGGAGGCACAGGAGAAGATTTGGCATGGCTTTGGGGGAGGACGCTATTGAGCTGAGTCTTGGAGATCTCTACAGGACAGAGTATGAATGTGCAGGGTAATTTCAGGGGATCAAAAATAATGTGTTTGATTTTAATGTGGTTGATAGGAAGGGAGAGCAAGAGGGGCCATGAGAGAGGGGCAGGCTGAGATTCACTCATGGGAGGCCTTGAGTGCTATCCTTGGAGAAGCAGGAAGTGAGGTGATGGGGACAGAGCTGTATAGTGGCCGGTGGAAAGCTATGGGGAATTATACAAGGCCCCTGGACATCACAAGAATATAAGCTTCATGCTGAGGCATGTCCATTTGGTTTTGGGAAGGACTTGGACAAAATTGTCTAACTTTCCCCAGAACATGTGGCCATCTGGACCTATGTGGTGCTTGGGCTTGGTGGATTTTCTGGTCATGTGAGGAGCAAAGCTTGACATGTCGAGTTTTTTTTTGTTTTTTGTTTTTTTCCTTTCAGTCATCTCTTAATGATCTTCTATGTGTTGTGAAAATATCACTAGGTGGGGAACAGGAGGGTTCAGCCATTTCATAAAATGTCTGAATCTGCCCATCCTGGCGTCCCCTGCTCCCTGACTCCCAACTCATGTGATATGAGGTGCATCAGGCACAGACAGCAGGCAGAATTGTGCATGAATTTGAAGCACAGATTTGCTCCTGCCCAAGGAGTTAATAAATCACATGCCTTGTCTCCTTCTCTCCACCAAGAAGATTTTCTTCTAAATGAAGTGCGTGACCAATGTCCAGAAGGGAGCCTCTTGATGCAGAAGGACTTAATGGCACACTGTGGTTAATCCATCAGCCAAGGCCTCCCACTCCCAGTGGCCCTGTAGCCAGAAGTGCACACCTACCCATTTGGAGCAATCACAGCTGCCCATTAGCATTCCTTTCCCTGCATCTCCTTCACTCGGACCAAAGCTGACATCATAAGGCGAGTTATGAACCAATGATTTGGTCCATGAATTTTTTATTTCCTCCTTGCTCTTAACTTGGAACTGTCAAGTAAGTCTCCCCTTCCTCCAGGGCCCCATTTTCCTGTGACAGCTCTTCCACAGCAAGACTCAGAGGGCCCTGGAGGTGGAGGCCCCACCTCGAGAGCGAGGCTTGTCCGTGCCTGCCCCATGGCTGAGCGATGACCAGGCAGGCAGCCTCTTGGAGCAGTGCACAGTGGGTTGGGGAGGGATGGAAAGGCTCAGAAGTGCTACCATGACCCTCTTTGTGAAGCCAGCCAGCCTAGGTATACATCCGCCCAAACAGCCACAGATGGTCTCATTCATGGAGCGTGCCCAGACAGTCCCGTGGCGATTATTAGGTTCCCGCCTTAGCTGCTAAAGCCCATTTCCTCAGCATTAGTGAGGAACCGTGATGCTCCAATTACCTCTTCCCAGTGCCAATAACGTGCATATGGCAGCTCCAGGCTCAGACCCTCTCTCTCTCTCATGAGTGAGTAGCTCCAACTGCCAGCCACAGTGATTTTATTCTGGCAAAATATTTTACTTTTGATTAGCCTGTAACAGTTTTTAAGCCTCTCTGTGTGATGAGAGACTGGAGGAAGCCAGTGAATGGGTATATGGGAAGTTAGGGGCAATGGATACACTCTTGGGGTTGTGGCTTGAACTGAAGTTTCTTAAAGTCTTATCCCAAGATGTAAATCTTCTCATTCAGTCCCTCCTACTAGTTGAAAATTAACTATTCCTTTACTGACAGTATCTGTGAAAGTTAAGTTCTGTGCCTTACTAGATCCCTTTGGGTAGTGCAGACTTCCACTAACTTGAGGGTTTTCTCTGGAGGCCAGAGTTGACCTTTTTTTTTTTTTTTTTTTTTTTTGCGGTACTGGGGGTTGAACCCAGGGCCTCACGCTTGCATGCTGTGCAAGTGCTGGACCACTGAGCTGCA
>VMDO01001634.1:156504-198999 GCA_007922755.1 Pedetes capensis | reverse complement strand
CAAATGAGCATAAGTATAATGAGTTGAATAGAAAACTGGAAAAAAATTACATATAAATATACATTAAAGACAGAAAACTTCAGAAGCAAAGCTTAAAATAATTCTCAGAAGCACTTTACTATTGTCAGCTGTAATGTTATATATCTTAGAACTCTATATGTTATTTTTTAATGTGAAGATTTTGATCAGGTATTGATTTAACAATTTAAAAATTAAACCCACCACATAATGTGTTTTGAAGACATTTACTTGGTAATGTTTATGTTGCAATTTTGGTTTTTTAGATTATATGTGAATGATATTTAAATATGCTTGTAGTAAACTCTCTATTTTTTGTTTAATTTTATACAATCAGCTCTTAAAATCAGCAATGTGGTTTACTACATTTTAAGAAAATCTCATTTATATACGTTGTTTATACAAAATAAATAGTTGAACTTAAATGATAAAACTTAAATTGCCTACTTGATGTCCTTACATTTTAGTGTAATTCTTTTAGTTTTAGAACATGCGAATGAAAATATAAAATAAAATCCAGTTTTGATAATAATTTTGATAATATTTCAGATTATATTATAATGGCAGTGAAAATATCTTCTGTATCTTTACCACTTGCATGCAGAAAATGCATTTTTATTTTTTTATTTTAGCATAAGACTTTTAATTGGATATTGCTATGTCTCTTATTGACATTCTAGTAACCATGGCTATCTAATTTTACCTGCTTTCCCATTGATTTCCAATAAAAACTTACTCTATTCATAAGGAATCAGGGTAAGTTGCAACTTAGTTTCAAAATGACTATAATTTAAAATAGTGTGTTACTCCTATATACTTCTCAATAAAACTGTAACCATGCTTCAAAATGTAAAATCCAGAAGAGGACTGGTTTTATTGAAGTTTCACCTATACCCAGTGAGACTTGAGAGTCAAGAATGAATTGCTTTTATTGATCATGTTTTTGTATTAACACTTAATCTAACATATCTTTAAAGGCATGAATTATTTGAAAACATTTTGGTTTTTTATAACATAATTGTTTAGTACATACAAAACCATTGTACTGTTAGCACAAATAAAATTTCCCTTTTTATTTTTACCTTTAAAAAATCCACTAAATTTACTTGTAAGGAAAAAAATCAATTTCATTTTAAATTACTTAAAATGAATTATGATAAGCAAAACATTTCTTAAAATTGAGAAAATATGGTATAAATATTGATTCTGTGGTCGGTGAGAGATCCATGGTACAGAATTTCAAAGGGATGGACTCACATGGCCAGGCTTTGCTGACTATGCCAGCATTGTTCTGTGTATTGAAACATTGAAATTTACTGAGATCCTGCAAGAGTGTACCTCCTCAAGAAGGGCAAGGCTCAAGTGTGATTTAGCAGTGCGAGCACCTAACAACAACAACAATTTTGTAAATTACATGTTTTTGAAAAAGTGCATTTTTCTGGCTAGATATTATAATTATAAAACTTCATTTTTTTTTTTTTTTTTTTTTTGCAAAAGGGTATTTTCAAAATGTTGAGATTTGGGGCTCTTTTCAGAGAGTCGCAGTTTATGTTCACAGTATTCTTGCTAACTCTGGGTTGCCTGTATTCTCTTGTTGTCTGCATATTATACTGTCACATGAGTGGATCTGTTTTAGTTTTATTACTTTTCTTTAATTTTTCCAGAGAAGCTTCTTCTTTTCAAAATGACCGGACTGGTACTTTGAGTTAACTATTTGATCAGTTCAGTGGACTTAATGATGTACCTTAACAAGTGATAAGGAATCTGCATTTTATATTCCATAGTGTATGGAAAGAGTTCTAAAAATCTCAGTGCTGCAAATAAGGGATAATGTACTATTAAAAACATTCTGTGTTGAAATTTGGTTTTATATTATCTTTTTAGATTTCCAAGCCTTAAAATCTTTTTATTAATAGAAATATAATATTATATTACATTTGCCAAACTATCCAAGTAATATACTTATTCATATCTTAGCAATTAAAACTTTAGGTTGGAGTATTGAGAGAAAAATGAAGAAGTCATAGATCAAATGGACTTATGTTTCTAAATATTATAGCTTATATAATACATATTTGGAATTTTAAAATATCTAATAGCTAAAAGAATATTTTTATTTTGCATTTAGTTACCTAAGACTTCCTGAGAAAATATCAATGTCATCCAGTTAAATAAAATGCTTATACAATGTCATGACTCTCATTTAGGTTGAAATCTGTATTAAAATAAGTTGAAAATGATAAGTTGTAAAACTGTGATGAGATCATAAGTATCTGGCCATATATTTTTATTTGAGCTTTTAAAAATGAAGAACAAATTAATGTCTTGCAGAAATGACATTTTCATTAATATTAGTTTGAAACTGAAAAGATTAGTGTAATAGCATACAAGAATTGAGTACAGTGAAAATTACCTTGGCCATCAAATTTATGCATATAGTTCAATAACATTACTAAATAAAGACCATTTTGTGTCATTTACTTAATCTTTCAGGTAATAGAAAGAAGATAAATATATCTTAATTTTCTCTTTGTACTTCATAGTATCTAAAATAATGCAGAGTCCATTATAGTATCTACTCAGCAACTGATGTGAACATATATTGAAAATAAGCTATGAATTATATTAATAAAAGAAGCATTATTTCAAAATACATTCAGAATCAAAGCCAGGATTACCTCCCAGAGAATTCTCTATCAGGATTAATTATATTTGACGTCTATATGATGCTGAAAAACATAGTACTAAAGGAAGAAAAGACATTGGGTTTTATTTGGATAGAATAACCTGGTTGGAGTTGATTGTAGCTCTGTGAGGTTGTGCCATGCTATCCAAATCAGACTAATCATTGCAATGAAGTTCTCTTTCCTAAGCATTTATATCCATTATGCTCTAATCCAGCAATAAATATGTATTAATATTTGGGGAGTGTTTTTGCTAAGATGATACATAGTTAAACACTGACTGACATCTCTAAGTGCTAATGAGTACTTACTTGGTAGTCTATACTAATGCTTTAGTGGATGCTGAACAAGTTTAGATGTTAAGCTTTTTAGGAAGAGTGAATGATGGCTAATGATTATTTAATGACAGATCTCTGGACTGAAAGGCATTTAGCACTCAAAGTATACTGCAAAGCCTATTTCTCAAAGCTTCAGACAGGTTTATTTGGTCTCACCTTGAATAGAACAGTGCTATATTGATTTCATTGGTGTGGGTTTAAACACACTATCGGCTTAGAATAGCAGTAGTATGCAGTAGAAAATGATTGTCTTAACCCTTATGATGACTCTTAGCTATTCTTTCATATTGTGATGGGAACTTCAGAAATGATTATGAATTTATGTCTAATATTTGGATTTCTGTATATAACTAGGGAAGATATTTGTGCATGTGTACTTACAGTAGACATTAACTTACAGGAAGATTTATACAGAAGTAACTAAGACTTTATATTTTGAATTAGTGTCTTTCACTTCCTATCATATTTGAAGAAACTTTTATTCGGTGGCAATTGTTGATGTTTCTGTGAATGACATGCTGATTTTATCATTCTGTTAAAGTAGTTGGTTTGTGGGTGGTAATGATGCTTACGCTCAGTGCTTTTGTCTTATTTTTAGTATGTTTTAGTATTCCATAGGAATTTTCATATAAAACCAATTTGATGTAGTTACTTCATATTCTTGATAAAATATCTACCCTCCCAGGTTTTTACATTTTTGATAGCCCAGTGGAAAATATACATACTATTTCTAGATGCCTGTAGCCATAGCCCTGTGGCATCAGATCCCATCAGATCTCGGAAGCTAAGCAGGGTCGGGCCTGGTTCGTACTTGGATGGGAGACCGCCAGGGAACACCAGATACTGTAGGCTTGGGAGAAGGACCTGGCAACCCCCTCCCAAAAATCAATCTGCCATTGAAAACCCTATGAATAGCAAAGAAGCACTGATAATAGTGTTTCACCTGTTGTACACAGGGTCGCTATAAGTCTGATACCGACTCAACGGCACCTAACAACAACAACAACAATTTCTAGATACTGTGGAACAAAACTTATTTTTTTTCTAGTTATAAATTTTGTTTGCTCATTATTTTAAGAACCATTTAAAATTATGTAAGATTAACATACCTAATAGTGATTCCTATTGCAGCAGGTGTCAAATATTAACAAGTTTGTACGCATTGAACACTGACTTATAGACTAGTGAAGATTCTATGAGATTGATCTGGATGATGTTGCCATGAGTGCCCAACTCTTCTGGTGCCCTTCATCTTGTCACTTGATCACTTCACCTACTTAACCTTCCTTATCTATAAAATGTGGGTATTAGTTTGAACGGCTGTTTGATTCCCTTTACCTTTAAAATTCACCCCCTCAACAGTCATCTTACCTTGGACCTGAGAGATGTTTTATATATTCTGATTCTGATTTGTTTTCTCTTCCTTTTCAAATCTTAGTAGTATTTCTGTTTGCGTAAATGAATTTAGAAAGTGTTAAGGATGGGCCTATAATTATGTCATTATAACAGATACAGCATTAGATGTGCGATGGACCTTAAGTAAGCAGATGGAATTGTGTGGGCCCAGTATTTTTTTAATTATTTAAAAGATAGATTTCAGGTTTTTCTGTTGGTATTTTTAAAATGAGGAACTTTTATCCTTAACACATTTCAAGAGGATTTTTCCCATAATTAAATCCTGTTTGTAATCGATTTTGTAAAATCAAAAGCATTTGGATGAAGTATCAATAACTTTTTCTTTTTGCTAATAAGAGAAAATTTATATTTAAGAGAAGTTGTAAAACCTTGCTTTGGATTGTTTTCATCTGTATGTGTTGAACTTTTGTATGGCAGTTTATAATACTGACCCTGGTGATCTTTTGGTACCAACATTAATACGTGTATTTTGTGGATTTTTGCATGTAGAAGTCTTAATAAAAAAATAAGGATAAGAGAGGATTGGAAAGTTCTCTCTTTACAACTCTTAAGTAACCTAATGATTTGTACTAGTCAGGGAGAATTTTGAGGAAATTACTATCTTATCATGTAGCAGAAAAAGATTGTTTTAAACTGTTGTTTGTTGTTGTTGTTAGGTGCCTTCGAGTCGGTATCCGACTCATAGTGACCCTCATAGGGTTTTCAATGGCTAACTGTTTCGGGATTGCCTCGGGAGTGGATTACCAGGCCCTTCTCCCATTTTTGTAGTGCTGGGAATTGAACTCAGGGCCTCAGAGACTGTAGCGCAGAGCTCTACCCACTGTGCTAAATCCCAGCCCTGTTTTAACTAGCTTTTTAAAATAGCATGACATCTTCTAAACCTGAGTACCTGATAACATGCATGTATAAGTTAACATTAAACTTTTAGTGTTCATTTCAGGAATGGTAGCTTTTCCAGATTAATAATCATAACACATCAGTAGGTTAGCCATTCCATATATCTTGGCATATGTGCTGTGATCTGATGCCACAGCACCTAACAATAGCAAATACCTCAGAAGAGCAGGGCAAAGTTTCAAGGCCCAGAGGATCTTTTCATTTGACATGTGCAAGATAGGTAGCTGAGAATGAAATTTTAAATGGAATTAACTAATTAATAGGAAATCATATACAGTAGTTACATAGAAGAGAATATTAGTAAGTTTTAATGTCTGTACATGCTTATTTGAGTTTGTAGTAAAAGATATCTTATGTATGGGGGAAAAAAGCCTGTGGAAAAAAATTTCCAAATAACAGCTGGAGTTAATTTGATAGGCTAAAATAGTCATAAAATGGGAAAATGTAAAATAATTTTACAATCATCTGTAATAACTTCATGAGCACACAACTTATTGCTTTATGTGTAGTTTAAAAATAATGAAAATGTAAACATGGAACAAGATCAGAAATTAAAATTCTCTGTAGCAATCTACTACAAATTCAACCTTGCTGTTTCTTCAACCTCTCTGAAGCTACTTAGAGATCTCTAGAAAAAGAATTAGCCACTTACTAACATGCATATACCTTTGATTATTGTCAGATTCCTTTTTCTTTTTCTTTTTCTTTTTTTTAGGTTGTGCGCTAATAATGAGTATATACCGATAGTAATATTATAAGGCTAGGTTTACTTTGTCAGTGGCTTTTAGACTTTCAGCATGAATGCTTAGTTTACTTTTGCTTGTTTGTCTTTTTCTGTAATCTCAAAGGTTAACATTCTTGATTATTAATGTGAGGGGGCTGGTGCTTAACCATCACAATGTTATCCAGATCTGCTGTTCTTACAGAAGTGTGACCATTGATTTCCAGAAAACAAGAGAGAAGAACACACTCTGTTTTTCTCACTTAAAGAATTGAAGAACAAATTCAATCTTCAAGTGACAATAGTGAAGGATTCTATAGGGAAAATATTAAATGACACAGGAAACATCAAAAGAAGATGGAAGGAATACACAGAGTCATTATACCAAAAAGAATGGGTGTATGATCAAACATTTCAAGAGGTTGCATATGATCAGAAATATGTGGTACTGAAGGAAAAAGTGGAAACTACCTTGAAGGAATTAGTGAAACATAAGGCTCCAATGGAGATGTTTCAGCAAACAGATATAGCATTGGAGGTGCTCACTTGTTTATGCCAAGAGATTTGCAAAACAACTACCTGGCCAACTGACTAGAAGAGATCCATAATTGTACCTATTCCTAGGAAATGGGGTCCAACCTAATGCATAAATTATCAAATGATATCATTAATGTCACATGCAAGTAAAATTTTACTATAGGTCATTCAAAAGCGACAAAAGCAATATATTAACAGAGAACTGCCAGAAAATCAAGCCAGATTCAGAAGAGGGCATAGAATCAGGGATACCATTGTTGATGTCAGATGGGTATTAGCTGAAAGCAGAGAATACTAGAAAGCTATCTACGTTTGTTTTATTGACTATGCAAAGGCATTTGACTATGTAGATCACAACAAATTATGAATAACACTGCAAAGAATGGGAATACCAGAGCACTTAATTCAACTCATTAGCAATCTGTACATAGATCAAGAGGCATGCATTTGAACAGAACAAGGAAACACTGCATAGTTTAACTTCAAGAAAGGTGTGTGCCAGGGCTGTATTCTTTCATTGTACTTCTTCAGTCTTTATGCTGAGCAAATAATCTGAGGAGCTGGACTTTATGAAAAAGAATATGACATCAGGATTGAAGGAAGATTCATTAACAATCTGCGTTATGCAAATGACACAACTTTGCTCACTGAAACTGAAGAGGAAGTAAAAATTTACTGATAAAGATCAAAGAACACAGCCCTCATTATGGATTATGCAACATCAACAAAACAAAAATCCTTACAACAGGGTCAGTGTGCAACTTCATGATAAATGGAAAAAAGATTGAGATTGTCCAAGATTTTGCTTTACTTGGTTCCACAGTCAATACCCATGGAAGCAGCAGTCAAGAAATCAAAAGATCGGTTGCATTAGGAAAAGCTGTTGCACAAGACCTCTTTAAAGTATTGAAAAGTAAAGACGTCACATTGAAGATGAAGTTGCACCTGACTCATGCCATGGTATTTCCAGTTGCATTATATGCTTCGGAAAGCTGGACATGGAATGAGAGAGACAGGAGAAGAATTGATGTTTTTTAATTATGGAGCTGGAGGTGAATATTGAATATAGCATTGTTGTTAGGTGCCGTGGAGTCGGATCTGACTCATAGCAACCCTCTGTACAACAGGGGAAACACTATCATCAGTGCTTCTCTGCTGTTCATAGGGTTTTCAATGGCAGATTGGTTTTTGGGAGGGGGTTGCCAGGTCCTTCTCCCACGCCTACAGCTTCTGGTGTTCCCAGGTGGTCTCCCATCCAGGTACTAACCAGGCCTGACCCTGCTTAGCTTCAGAGATCTGATGGGATTGGATGCCACAGGGCTACAGCTGCAGGCTCGAATATAGCATGGACTGCCAAAAGAACCAACAGAGCCTTCTTAGAAGTGCAACCAGTGTGCTCCTTGGAAGCAAGGATGGCTACACTGCATCTTACATATTTTGGATGTGTAGCCAGGAGGGACCAATCCCTGGGAAAGGATATCATGTTTGGGAGAGCAGCAGGTCAATGAAAAAAAGGAAGAACCTCAGCTAGATGGATTGACACAGTGTCTGCAACAATGGGTTTAAACATAAAGAAGACCGTGTGCCTGACATTTGGTTGAGGAGTGTTTTATTCTGTTTCACATAGGGTCACTGTGAGCTGGATGCCACTTAAGGGTACCTAACAATACCACAACATGTTGTCCTTAACTATTATTTTCATTAATTCTACTTAACATCTCACACTATAAACAGAAGAAAAAATACAATGTGTGAAATAAGGTGATTGTTTTTCAAAACCAGAGTTAGGATTATAAAAGAATATTCTGAGAAAAATAAAAGCAAGAAATCCCATAAAAATTCCAGTTTCCTCCAAGCAATTAAAAAATGGGTGACTTTTAACCACATGTCATTATTTCATTATTAGGATCAAATGTATAGTAATTCAAAAAATTCAGCACACAAATATTCCTTATATATAAACAGATGTTAACTCTTCAGAGGTGACCCAAGGCAGTTATCCTTTTTAGCCTTAGTTTTATGTCATGGAGTGGATAAAGGTAATTGTCTAGGTAAAAATAATTTTTAATTGAATCCAGTAAGTGACTTGCCATTTTATGAATAAAAATAACCTCAGATGTAAGGATTTATTTCTCATTGTGCTGTAAGGCATGGGTATAAAATCTTCATGGAATATATTCCAAATAGTTTATGAAGTGTTAAGTTTCGTTGGATATTGTATAGAAACATACCATGTCTATTCCCAGTGTTTTTATAAGTAAATCTCATTTCAGGTGTTTGTTTATAACAATAGATATGAGAAAAGATTATCTCTAAAAATGATCTATGTTTTCAGATGTATGTATGGTAATTTTATAAGCCACTTACCACTGTGTTTCTGAAGTTTTTCTTCAAAAAAAAAAGAGCTTATAATATTCTTGTGGTTACAATTTATACAGTTTTTAAAATTTGGTCTGTGTCTGAGATTTCACCTTTGAAAGGTGAATTGAACGTTTTCTGTGATAATGATTATCTCTAAGGTTTCTGATTACCCAGGTGTCTTAGATATTTTGGGATTTTTTAAATCTTAGGTTTCTCTCAAATTGAGATCATTTGCACTAGAAATAAAGACAAACAGTTGGCCTTTTTATGTTTAGAAGAGAATAGATGGAAAAATAAGGTAATGTAGATCTTGGGAAAACAAGTATACAGTACCTGTGCGATGAATAAATTTTTATGCAAATTACTTGAAAAATGAAAGTTTCCTTAAAAGGTCAAGACTTATATAATCAAAATCATTAGCATACCCCACATAGTGATAATATTACCTTTTCTTTGAAAATGGTCATATATTTTGCTTTGATCTGATTTGGCAAGAAATGCTTAGTGTATTTTTTCAAATACATGCACATAATACCGATTTGTGCAAAGAGACATTATTTCAAATGGCTTAATCAGCAACAGCAGAAAGAAATACGCATTTGCAGAACCTCTTATATTCCAGTAGGGGGCTATCGTGCATATACAAATTAACAGCGTGTTTGTTTACTTCAAATGAGAGGGGAATGGTGCAGTAGCAGTAGCACCAAGCAATGCCTCATAGATTTGGGGAGCACATTCTATCTGCTCCATCAATAGATGTGAGGAAAACACTGGCAGATGTGTCACAGTGGAACTAAAATGTGTTTTTAGTGCAACAGGGGAAACTCTAACTTTGCTAAACTGCAGTCACACCTTCGTTAATAATGTGAAAGTTTGACAATAAATTTGGAGGTGCTCCATGACAGTCATTTTTAATCAGCTCATCTTTTTTTTCCTTAGGAGGTAGAGAGGAAGATGTAGAAAAGTTGCACACTGTTTTATTCAGTTGCACAAGTAAAATTGTACATGCTTGGCCAGATAGCCATCTGATATTATGTGTTTTTATATTTGAATGTATTTGCCCTGCTTTGCAAAAAAAAATTAAATAAATAAATAAAGCGCTGTGAGTTATGCCAACAAAGGAAAACAATATGTAATGCTCTTATGAAAGCACTTGGTTTAGAAAAGGAACTTAATTACATCACTTACAATGGCCTGGATCTACAGATCTTCCACATGAGTCTGTGAAACCCAGCTTCATCACTAGGACAGGCAGGTTTTTGAGTTCTTTCTCATACTGGATTATCACTCATCTATGCCTTTTGGTGTTCTCATTTCATATATTCTTTTTTGCATTACTAGGGGTTTGAACCCAGGGCTGCACACGTGTTAGGCAAGGTACACTGAGCTGCATACCTGGCCCTTTTTTATTTTTTGTTTTTTATTTTTTATTTTTAAAAATTTTTTTATTGTTTATTTTTTGGTCCTAGGGTTTGAACCCAGGACCTTGCACTTGCATGCTTTGTAAGTGCTGGACCACTGAGCTGCACCCCAGTCCATTTTTTTTTTTACTTTTTTGAGACAGGGTCTTCCTAAATTATGCAGACTACCTCTGGTCCTGAACTTGCGATCCTCCTGCCTCTGCCTCCCGAGCCACTGGGATTACAGATGTGAGCCACTGTGCCTGGCACCCTTTTTTATTTTTTGAGACAGGATCTCCCTAATTTGTGTAGGTTAGGAACTTGTGATCCCCCTACGTCAGCCTCCCGTGTTGCTGGGATTACAGGTGTGAGCCACTGTGCCCGGCGCCCTTTTTTATTTTTTGAGGCAGGATCTCCCTAATCTGTGTAGGTTAGGAACTTGTGATCCCCCTACCTCAGCCTCCCGTGTTGCTGGGATTACAGGTGTGTGCTATGGCACCCAGCTAATATATTCATCTTCAAAATATTTGACAAAGAATTAGGGGTACGTTGGATAACTCTAATTTAATTAACAGAATCCTAACAGAATCCTAACACAAGCATTTAAACTTGTAAAGACAGATTGTTTTTAAATGAATTGACATTAAAAGAATTTTGCTTGTTCTAAAGATTTTTTTCTTTATCGTTAACAAGCTAATTTGAAAGACTGTTGTTACATATCTGGTAAAACTTCACATTTTTTATGGCACTGTATTTTATCAGTCTTAAGCAACCCTAAGAGCAGCAAGTATGTGTGGAAAATGTTTGGACGAAACTTAAGTGGAAACAGTTTACACTGTGGGGTCCATCATTTTTCTTATGATGATTCTAAAACATGGGCAACACATTTTAAAATGTCAAAAAATATACTTGTAGCTCACTTAGGTATAATGTCTTGATACTTTTGCTAAGAATGTTATATGTTTTTGTGTGTGGGTATAATTACATATTTGTAATATGTATATGTATAGAGTCAACATTTTATTAGCAGCATATGATGATTTAAAAGTCATGACTTAAAAATAAATTATTAATATTCCATTAGGCAACCAGGTATATCAGTCTAGATAATCAGTCAGGAAGAAGGTTGTATGGATTAAAGTACATCTGAAAGACCATTTGAATTCAACTTTTAAAAACCTAGTTCAAAATACCTTCTTATTGGACAGATTTCTCTGTCATGTATTATTTTAAAATCTAGTATCACATTTATGATAATTTTGTTGCTGTTAGATAATGTTAGGGTTGAGAAAATAAAAATAGAGAAAGATGAAGTTTTTATAAGAATATTTTACTGGCCTGAAAAATAGAAAGAAATATTTTGTACCTTTATGGAGTAACATTTAATAAAGCTTTGAACAGTATGCTAGGACCATTCTAATTGTGTGTGGGCATGGTCAATAGAAAATCATGTGACTTATTTCTGGAAATTCTCATGTTCTCCAGATTGGCAATATTAACAAATTTCATTTTGCTAAGTTTACTCTTGTTCTTTAATAATTAATCAAAACCTAATCTTAGCAAATGCATTTTATTGCAAATAAAAGGATCTTATACAGAACCATAATAGAAAGTATTTCCTAACTTAATTCAGATTATATTAAATAATGTCTACATTGTGCTTTTTAGTTTTCTGCTATAACATCTTGAAACTCATTGTTTTTCTGATCTTTTTATAAAAAGTTTTTTTGTAATGTCAGAGGTTATAGTTATATGTTCATATAAAATATTTTTCTTCTTAAATACAAATCATTTTCACTTTACTAAACAGACATGTTAAACGCAATTTATCTTTTATACATGTGATTCTAAAATATTAAATGTTTAAAAATAAACACTTAATATTTTATTTTAATTTGTCATGAACAAATAGACATTCCTAAATTTCTAAAAAGTTGTTCTATAGCATACCAAAATTTATATCAAATTCAGTAAATATCCTTATTATGAATGTCACTTGCAAATTTTATCATGAGCAAGAAATTTCTGACATAAAATTGATATGCTAAGGCCAGTCTTAAAACAATGTGTTGGCTTAAAAAAAAAAAAAACTATTAATGTGTGTGTCATGTGGGGTATGTTTTAGCTATAGGTGTAGTCTTAAAGGGAATTCTGATTAAATTCAACCACAGTATTTATTTTTACTAGAAATTTCCTTATCTGTAAGTCAACTACAAAAAGCATTCTGATACTTAGAACTAAACAAAGAATCAAATTTTTGAAAACAGTTTTTCCAGATTAAACCACATGGTTTTTAAAGTATTTTCTCAGAGTAGTAAATTGGTGATATCTACTTCTCTAAGGTTTTAATACCTAATACAATAACAGCACTCCATCAATATATGGCTAATTGCAGATATAAAGTATCCGCTGGTAGTCCATCTCTCATAAAACCGCCTTTAGCCTTAATTCAAATCCATTGATTCCTGTTCCAGTTAAAGCTGAAGAACTTAATATGTCTTTTAATCCTTTTATTGTAAGCTAGGATAAAATTAATTTTACCCTAGAACTGCACAAAGCCAATTAACATGATCTTTAGAGTTATTTAGTAAAGTGCTTCAAACTGTTAAATTTATCTTGACCTCTTGGTTGCACTCTCTGACTGCTTTTTAAATGAAGTAATCAATATCTCATAGCCCTTTAAATAGCTTAAACTTCTCAAATATTTTACCTGTGCTCTAGTTAAGCTGTAAGTAAAGTGTTTACTCCTGTTCATGTAAATCTGGAGTCAATTATGCTAAATCCAAAAACAATTATGTACTTTTGAGGAACTCTGTGAATTAAATGGTTGTTTTAATAAAAACCAAAGCCTCATATTGTGTTAAAGGTAACCCAGTAATGAGGAAACGCATCATTTTCATACAGAATGTGTATTCTGTTCGCAACTTTAAATGTAGAACATTTATGTCCTTTACCATTGCACGTAGCTTCTGTTTTCCACACAGGGCTAGTTGAAGGTATTAATTTTCTTACTGTGATAGGGTGATCAACCGTCCTGTCAAGAAAATGGATCTCCATGTCACCCTTTAGCATGATTAAAGGGAGCCATGTCTCTGTGAAAAAATACCAAAATTTTCATGAGACAAATGAAACTGTAGGAAGGTTTACTTTTACAGAATTATTTTATTTTTAGTATCTCAAAATCTCCCATTGGCGTGTCCGTTTATTTGTGGGAAAGCATTGCAACTAATTGCATATTCGTTCTATTTAACAGAAAGCATAGGGTAAACCAATAATTTGAAGGTGCTTCCAAATTTGAAAAAATTACAGAATAAGGAATTGCTGTTAATTTTAGAAAAGTAGTAGGGCTAAGCATGTGTACTTTATACAGTCACTAATCAGTCAGTGTCTCTTTTAGGGGGTCCTGTCTGTCCTTCTTTACCTCTTTCCGTGTTAACAAAGAACTATCATCTTTTCACATCTGAATGATGATAAAAATTACATACCATAGAATTTCAGCATCAGTAGTATTAATAGCCAGTTGGATGGTGTTATTATGAGCCAATGCACATGGTAAACTTTAAATTACACCAAGTGATGTACTTGACAACTAATTAAGATTTCATATTTTGGCTGCTTAGTAGAGGGCACCTGTTACAATTCTTTTTATTAGTTTAGGAATAAACTTTAGGACGTTTAGGAATAAACGTTATTAAGCTTCCCTGAAGTCTTAATTCCTTCCCAAGTAATGGGAATTAAGACAAGATTGAGGTAATTAAACAAAAGGAACGTAGAGAAGGTGGGGGACCAGGGTGGGAGGCAGAGCTCTCTAAATGCCTGTTGTTTGATTTCCTACTGGAAGCAGCGCATGTGTGCTTCTGTGCCCCCTCCCCCTTCAAGCAGTGGCCAGCCATTGCAGAGGCTGAGCGGCTGGGGTCAATGCCTTGCCTATTGATCAGTATCCCTGCAGTCCCTTGCTCCAGCAGCTGCTTCATTGGCTTCTTTCAGGGCCTGCTTCAGTACATTAGAATAGAAATCCATAACCAGAGCTGTGCTCATCCAAGCAAGGGAAGAAACTAAATTAAATGGTATAAAACAATCTTGGATCAGGAGTTTGTGCCAATTCATCTTGATCTAAGATGTCACACCGGGCCCTCTGTCTGAGCACCTGGGCTAGAGGCAGCCATAGTGAAAATAGATGGAACTGCGATCATTCATTTGTCAGCTAAGGAGCAAGGCAGCGGTTAGCAATTCCCTTCTGCAGAGGTCAGCTGACAGAACAATCAGTGCAACTGCAGAATAGAGCTTTCCTTTGAACTATTGTTATGGAGCATGCTCTTGCTGAGACATAGGGGGAAGGGAGCTTAGTTTGCTTCCTGTTTCAAGAATGCTATGTAAAGAGTAACGATAGTACATGCATCTAGATGTGGTTACGCTGTTCTTACTCCTTGTGTCTGTTCTTGTATATAAACAAAGTTGATTTTAAATGTATGTGCTGAGATATAGATTATCAAACTGTTAAATATCACTTTGTCTAAAATTAAGGTCCCTTTAAATACAGAGGCAGTCATTATTGATTTTTTTTTCTTAGTATGGTTAAGCGTTAACATTTTTCCCAATTTAGTTATCTTAACTATCGCAGATCAGTGTTATACTTTGAATCTAATAGCTTGTACTTGCTAATTCTGTCAATGAATATTTCCTTCCTATTTTTAAAAAGAACAAGCAATTTTCTGTGAAGAGGGAGAAGTACACATTATGGTATTAGATGGGAAATATTTCTTAGGATTAATTGAATATTTTTAAACAGTTAAATCTAGAGTTTTTATAAGAAATGTAATTGATAAAATATGATTTGTCATGAATTTGGAAGTCATGAAATAATTTTGTAACGTTGGAGGAGCATCATTATAAAGCATCCTACATGTGACTGAAATGTATTATACAAAAATATACAAATTAGGAAAATGAGTAATAACTAAAATTTTACATGAAAAAATTAGAATATTGTTAAGCATAAATCTATTCTCTGTGTTATCATTTGAGATTTTTGTCTTTCCATATGCTACTCTAAAAATCTAATGATAAATTTTCTGAATAACTTTTTAAAAATAGGTTGTGATATACAGAAGCTAAGAAACTGTAACTAGAAACAACCAATCTTTTTTATGATATCCCACCATTTCCATTTCTTAGACTCAATTACATCTTTTTGCCTATATCTAATTTTCCTAGTGCCATTTATTGAAAAATACTATTCTTTCCTACATGCATAATCTAGAATGTTTTCTAATCAAACCTCTTCTGTGTGTTGATACTCTTTTGATTTACATTCTTATTTTTTAGGTTGCTTATCAAGTGTATCACAAATGAAAAAAATTTCCACATCTTATGAGGAAAGACGGAAGCAAGCTACTGCTATCGTTTTACTAGGAGTAATAGGAGCTGAGTTTGGTGCTGAAATTGAACCTCCTAAGCTGTTGACTAGACCCCGAAGCTCTAGTCAAATTCCTGAAGGATTTGGTTTGACTAGTGGAGGATCCAACTACTCACTGGCTAGACATACTTGTAAGTTTTTGAGTTCCTAACGCTGATCTGTTGCTTTCTAATATATGTTATTTATCAACAAAATCTCAGAATATTAAATATATCTTGATTTTTAGCTCAGCTAGAATGCTTGAAGTTATAAAGCAGTGCATTCTGTTTAGAACATGGCTCTTTAAACGTTAAAAGGTGGTCTTTTAAATGATTTTCTTAAAATAACATATTTCTGAGCTTTGTTCCTTTGCATTTCTGCTCAAGATGATTGTCAAAATTTATGAAATCTGATTTCAAGCTAAAACTTCTAAAATAGTTTCTGAAGAATGTTATAATTTGTCCTGAACACAGTTTGAAAATTCAAGTATGGGTGGAATACTCAAAGACAGAAGCAAGAATGATGAGCGATGAATTATGAATTGCCTCTGTAATTTAAAAAGTTTCCAATAGAAGTTTTTAAATGACTTTACAATTAGAGTTCAGAGGGCTTGTCATACAATTGCCTTCAGTTTTATGGTAGGTATGAGAATAATATGTTGGCATATTTTATAATGAGGTCTTTTGCTACTTTAGTGTTTGGAACTCCTTTCAGTAAGGTCAATGTACTCCTACCTTGTCAAAAATGAGTTGTGTTATCTTGAAGGACCAAATATAATCCTACTGTTTACATAACAAGATATTCTGTGTACAACAAAATCCTATGTATTCTGTTGAGTTTTTGGCTCTTACACATGGGAAAAAGTTCAATGCTACTTTGTTATTTATGACAGCAGAGAATGTCACCAGACCATTGTCTCATACTTTTGCCGTATGTTAAAAAGCGATGTTAATGGCTTTTATTATGAAAGTCCTTCAGAATACTGAGCCACTCCTTCTATACCTTTTAAGATTCTCAATTCAATAAATACTTATTCGTAATAATCTCTTGACTTCTATTTGACATCAAGAATCAGAGTAAGAATACCACCACAAACAATAATCAAGCAGCTACTATGAGCCTTATTTTTAAGCTCTTCACATTCATTAACTCTTATAAGCCTATAAAATGGGTACCCGTATCATCCCCATTTTACACATAAAGTTAGAGGGGCACAGATGGTTTAGTTAACCCGGTTGAAATCATACCTCCATCAAATAGCAGTTTTTGTGTCAATGTAGTCTGTTGGTTCCAGAGCTCATGCTTTTGCCCATTATGCAAACTGCTACTGTTCAATATCTCCCAATGGAAGAAGGCTTAGTGACTAACGTGCTATAGTTTTGTAATTTAAAAACATTTTGTTTTCTTTGCTGTCCCCTCATTTAGTCTTCAGAGTAGACTTAAGACTTCAAAATGGCTCCGTCAAAAAGTTACAAAACCTGAACTTGAACTCAAGCTTTGTGTGACCTGAAAACCCATGTCCTTTCCATTTCCCACCTGACCACACTGCTTTTCCTCTCTTGCAATGAGTTACATCCTGCTGGCCCTGCACCTCCCAGTTCACGCTGCTTACCTTTTTGTGAGTTCTCTGAGTTTCCAGCTTTCCATTCATAAAACTCTGCGCAAATCTCCCTGTCTCATTACAAAGGGCTCTTTAACAAGGCTTTCCTGTCTATACAAGCCAAGGTGTACATAAGCAGTTCCTTACTTAGAGTCTTCACATAAGAATATTAGAAGTTAATGCAATTTTTACATGAGTTAGTGAGATGGCTTCCAAACTTTTGATATCACCATCATTCTTCTAAATGTTAATTTTATGTTGATAGTTAAAACTATTTAATCATAAGTTTAGCATTTGCAAAAGTTGCAGTTTTGGTGACATTGTGAATACTAATATTGAAAACAAACTGTTATTCTTTTTAGCATATTAAATATGGTGTTAACTTTATTCAATATCCGTTATCACTCATTTGAAAAAAATCTATGAGCAAATTTTCTTTTAAAAGTTGGAAATTTCACATCCTCTTTTCCTTTGTTGTTGTTGTTAGGTGCCGTTAAGTCAGTATCCAACTCATAGCGACCCTCATAGGGTTTTCAATGGCTGACCATTTTGGGATTGCCTCCGGAGTGGATTGCCAGGCCCTTCTCCCATTTTTGTGGTGCTGGGAATTGAACTCCTCGGAGACTGCAGTGCAGTGCTCTACCAACTGAGCCAAATCCCAGCCCTCTTTTCCTTTAAGAGAGAAAATTTCTACCCTTACTGAGACTGGAGTTTCTTCTTAGGTGCCAGGAGCCCAGCCCTTGGGTCCACAGATCCAGGAATAAACACACAGATAGCCAAGGCATGTGAGAACAGGGAAGATTTTATTGAGAGGATAGACAAAGCCTCCATATTAACAGAGGGAACCCTGACTGGGTAGCTGAGGTGAGGCTGTTATCTAGGAGTTTTTATGGTCCTTTTCTTTGGGCTGGACTTTTTGAGCTAGCTTCAGTAGATTGGTCCTCAGCTAGGGGCACCTGTTTGTTGGCCCAATAGAGTTAAAGGGCACTTGCTCCTATTGTTTCTGTGTGGAGAATGATTAGCTCACTGACTACTGGCCAGGTCATGGGACTTGTTTTCTTAGAAGAACAGGACTTGATCTGGTGACTGTTGACTAAGTCGTTACCTGTCTCCTTTAAAAAACAGGACTCAAGACAATGAAATTCATGTGGTTTCACCAAAGCTTGGTTGCCTGGTGACCATCTTGCCTCAGTGGTTCCCTGTTTCCAGGCCCCATTTCCCTGACCCTCCCTGAAACTTATGAACTCCTCCATTACAGTTTGAGAGAAGGAGTTCATTTGTAAATTTAACATCCATAAATCAATTCCGCTAAACTACTTACTGTCTTAAAAGTATTTGTGTCAGGCGTGGTGGCACACACCTGTAATTCCAGCCCTGGGGAGGATGAGGCAGAAAGATCAAAAGTTTGAGTCCAGCCTGGGCTGCGTGGTGAGATTGTCTCTCAAAAAAACAAATTAAGCCAAACAACCACCACCACCACAACAAAAAGCACCATATACAAAACTATTTGTACTTTTCAAATGATTCTTAGAAAAGTCTTAGGATGATCTTATTTTAAAGGAGTTAATCTATTTTGAAGGCACTGATTTGGTCCCAGATGTTTTGTATAATTTCTCAGTAGTAATCTTTTATATTTTCCTGTAAGGAAAATGAACATAAATCCTATTTCCTTTGGAATTTTTCCATATCCCAATATGTATATGTAAATGTAGGAATATCTGAAGGTCATAAATTAGTGAATTGCTGATTGATTTCACACAGGCCATTTGCTGGTTGTTGGATAGATTAATTTATATCATATTGCCCTAGTATCTAGACTGTGACTGTTATCATCACTTTTCCATCCATAATTTATCTTTACACAAAATTCTGGTATTCATGAATTTGCTGCTATATGTCTTTCTTTTAACTGTAATAATTCCATTTGCAAATAGTTGCTTCTATAACTAGAAAAAGAAAAAAGAGGGGATTTAAAAAGCTTTGGACAATAGAGAATTTTACAAAGAAGTCTTGGGAATTGATAAAATAAGTGAAATTTGTTAGTACTACTCTTTTAGTTTGCTAAAAAACAGGGAGCTGAACTCTTTGTGAAGGAGTCCCAAAGGAGTTCTGAAGGAGTCCCAAAGGAGTTCTGGCTTGAGGGAAACCCTGGGCTGAAGTATGCTATTGGGTGGCGAGTTTGCATTGTCCCTCCTCAACTTTCCCAAGAAAGGTAAATAAAAGTTCCCCAAAGAGTTTACATATCTAAGTGTTTTAGAACCATGTGTGTTCTTTGAGAATTTTAGATAATGGGCTAGATATGGGAAAGGAAGAAGATAATGCCTTTTAGCAAATTATATTTATGATTATTACATTGAAGGAAAATACAAAGAGATTCTGAGAGGTTTCTAACTAGCAAGGAAAAGTATATCAAAATGAATGACATAGTACCCATTATAACCAGCTTAAATTGCTTAAAATGTCCTTGATATTTTCCTCCTTTCTTACGCTTATCCAACTTTATTTTAATAAGTGTAAAATATTTTAAAAGTAATCATGGATTTACTTTTAACTTTCATCTCATCACCATATTTTTTATTCAATGGCCTTAAGTTCATTGTTGTTAGATGTGCCTAACACAGCGATTTCCAAGATCTTTCTTTTTTAAATGGTGGCATCTTGATTAAATTTAAATTTATCAATTTAAATCTTGCTCTCTTGGTTAGAAATAGTCAGGTGTTGAAATGTTCCTGTGTTGTATTTGGCTCTTTTCAATCAGTCATGTGATAACATTAACCTATTATAATGCTAACCTGCCAAAAGCTGCTGTACATATTGCCATGTTTGTTTATGTGGCATTTAGAATGCATTGCTGCCATTAAATATTTACTTCTTCTGGCATCTTATTGAATGAGATAATAATTATTATCCTCATTTTGAGATAAGGCCATTAAGATACAATATTTGATGAACTTTAATTGCTACTGTAGAGGTGCAGATATTGAATTCTAACCTTCCTTGCAAAGCCATTCTGTAAAAACTCATAATGGCGTCAAATCCCAGTTATCCACATCAATGGGAGGAAAGAACAACATCAATGCATGATTCAAAAGTCACTTAACCAGGCGTGATGGCCACACCTGTAATCCCAGCCACCCAGCAAGCTGCTGCAGGGGGATGGAAAGTTTGAGGACAAGCTGGGCTACATAGGTTGTTTAAGGACAGCCTGGGCAACTTAGTGAAACCCTGTCTTAAAATTTAAACAAGGAAGGGGAAGCAGGGCTGGGGGTGTAGCTCAGCACTAGAGTGCCTGCCTAAATTACTTGGTTTCTGAGACATTTTATTCTTATAGTTGAATTTAGTAGAAATCTCGTTGAGATTTACACTTTATATGTTGAAATAACCTTGAAGACAAAGCTGAAGGACTCTGAATTTAGTAAAATTTCTCAACTTGGCTACTCTGTTACCTTGTACCCTTGAGTGAGCTGACTGTCCTGAGCTGTAGTATCCCTGTTTCTGAAGGAAAACACAAAGTGTCCCAGGAAGCTCACCTTCTGCAGCTCCTTCCCATTTTCCTCTCCATGTGGGCATGAATTTAGGGAGAGATCCTTCTTTACTTGTATTCCAAGCAAAAAATGAGGCATCATTAAAATGTTTTAGCATATTGTTTATAGTATCACTTTGTAGGTCTTTTGGTTCATTTATTCATGTGGTCTCGTTTGCTCATTTTATAATTTTAGGATTATGCTGGGACCTCTATAGTAATTCCATTTTGATCTCTGATTAGCTTTTAGATTTTGAGCAAGTGATATAAGTCATTTCCCTAGGCAGCCGACTCCAAGACAGATTTGTGTGCAGGAGTCTTCCTACAGTCAATAGCTTGAGGGGAGTGAAAAAGCAGGATTAGATAGGGTAGAAGTTGAACTGAGTTTTGGTTGCATAGAAAGCATTAGGTGCCAGGTGCGGTGGCACAGCCTGTAATCTCAGCAACTCAGGAAGTACAGGCAGGAAGATTGCTAGTTCAAGGCCAGAGGTACCCTGTGTTACTTAGAGAGACCCTGACTCAAAATTTGAAACAAAACAAAACAGAACAAAAAACCCACAAAAAATGGGCTAGGGGTGCTGCCCAGTGGTAGAGCACTTACAGAATATGTGTGAGGCCCTGGGTTGAACCCCCAAGTACCACAAACAAATAAAATAAATAAAAAGGAAAGCCTCAGCTGATCTTAGGGAAACTCTAAGGCAGAGGTGACCCTTCAGACTTATCCTGAATTGCGGCACAAGTCTCAACCTTATTATCACTTGTCTCCCAATTAATATCTATAAATTATATATATTATTATATAATATTGTAATATTATTATATATTATAATATTATATAATGTTGTTATTGTTTTTAGGTGCCATTGAGTCTGTATCTGACTCATAGCTACCCTGAGTACAACAGGTGAAACACTATTGTCATTGCTTCTCTGCTGTTTGTAGGGTTTTCAATGGTGGATTGATGTTTGGGAGTGGGTTGCTGAGTCTATCTCCCAAGCCTATAGCACCCCGTGTTCCCAGGCAGTCTCCCATCCAAGTACTAACCAGGCCCAACCCTGCTTAGCTTCCAAGATCTACAAGATCGGATGCCACAAGACTATGGCTACAGGCTATATAATAATAATAATAATAATAATAATAATAATTTTATATATATAAATTTTATATACACACACACATACACACACATACACACACACACACACACACACACGTCAATCAGACATTGGCTCTTGGGTGCTCTGAGAAGGGGCTGTGACCTCAAATGAGAACTTTCCTCATCCCAGTACAAAGCTCACAGAGGGACTCAGCTGAGATTTGTCAGCCACTAGCATCCCCAAGACCTTGGGAAATGCGTCCTTCAGTCACAGAGCGGGGAGATACAGAGCCTCTCCAGCTTTTCCCTGCAGCATACATATTACTACCTTATGTGTGTCCTATTCCACATTGCATTTATGTATTTATTTTGAGGTAGTATCTCTGCCATGTAGCCCAGGATGGCCTCTAACTCATGATCCTCCTGCCTCAGCCTCCCAATTGCTGGGATTACAGACGTGCACCACTGCACCTGGCTGTTATTTTTAAAGCTTCATATATAATTTTGTAGTCAAAAGTAAAGTGTGTGTAGTCAAAGTAAAGAACTCAGTGGAAAATGGAATCCCTACAGCCATTTTAAATTAAGTGTTTTATGGTAGTTATGATTATTAAACTACTATAATATACAAATTGTTCATTTTTGTTAAATTTCCAAAGGAAAGACACAACGAGAAGTGGTAAGAATAACTAAATGATGTTTATACTCCTCTCAGTGATAATTCTCTAGGTAATTAAACCTTTTTTGTTGCAATTTCATAATTGGGGAAACAGACTACTTCAGCTTGAATCTTGGCATCACCACTTAGTAGCTGTGTGACCTTAGATACTTTGTGGTCCTGTTTCCTTAACTAAGAAATAGAAATAATAATGGCATCTACCACACAGAGTTATTGAGGATTAACTAACCAGAGTATGTAAAGCACCTAGAATAGCACCTGGCATGTGTTTTTTAAATGTTTGACATTAAGACCAATCTCAGTGGTACATATTTGTAATCCCAGCAACTCAGGAGGCAGAGGTAGGAAGATTGTGAATTCAAGACCAGAGGCACCTTGTGTAACTCAGTGAGACCATGACTCAAAAATAAAGAGTAAAAAAATGGGCCAGGGTCACAGTGGTAGAGCACTTGCAACGTATGTGCGAAGCCCTGGGTTTAACCCCCAAGTACTGGGGGAAAAAAGTTTGATGTTATTCTTCCTAGAAATGTTTGTAGAAGAATAAGGGAAGTAGCTCTTTTAAAATGTGTTGTTGTTGTTGTTAGGTACCATCGAGTTGGTATCCGACTCATAACGACCCTACATACAACAGGGGAAACACTATTGTCAGTGCTTCTCTGCTGTTCATAGAGTTTTCAATGGCGGATTGATTTTTGGGAGTGGGTTGCCGGGCCTGTCTCCCAATTTAAACTGTTGTATATACTACTTTTTAAAATATTCCTAAGAAATGTATGGTTTTTTTTAAATCAACTCTTTGTATATGAGTGAACTGGCACTAATAAAATTAAGTAACTTCATTAAGATAATATGCCTTGTAAGAGATTTGAATTCAGACACATTTTCCCCAAAAGCCCATAATTTTCTTTTCTCCAACTACCTATTGATTCCTGTTGTTTGTGGTAAAGCACTTTAGTTCCCTGAGGGTTCATATAAAAATACACTTTGCTTTGGCTACATTATTATACATATGTTTAAATAAAATACTCAGTATTTCTGCAACTTTATTTGCACTAGGATGAATTTCTATATTTATTACCTTGTTCTCATTTTAACCACATCAACATACTAAGCTAAGATCAAGTGGAAATTTTGACTCATTTTGTTTTTACTTGTAAATAATTTATGTTGCAAACAGCTTTTATCATTTTCAACTGCATTCTGACACTTGCATTATGGACCCTATCTTGATGATGTAATCTCATCCTTGTTCTCCAAAAATAGCTTTAATTTGTACTCATTTTTTGTTAATTCACTACACCATATAGGCTTTAGGTTTCTCTTCCATAAAACAAGTTGGACAAGGTTATTTCTAAGGTCATTTCCATCTAAAATTACAATGTTCTATGAAATTATTAATGTGATGTATAATTATTCTAACCATAGAGTTCTTGTATTTATTGCTGCCACTTGAACTTGCTTGTCCTATTTTAATTTCTCTCTACCAGTTGTTTTATCTGCTTTTATAGGTTCTGGTAGTTCACAGTTATGCTACATGTTTGAAATGGAGGGGTTTTGTTGTTGTTTTGGGTTTTTTTTTTTTGCGGTACTGGGGGGTTGAACCCAGGGCCTCATGCTTGCATGCTTTGCAAATGTTGTACCACTGAGCTGCGCTCGCAGCCCATTTTTTTACTTTTTGAGACAGGGTCTCACTAAATTACGCAAACTGCCTCTGGTCTCAAACTCGTAATTCTCATGCCTCTGCCTTTTGAGTCCCTGGAATTACAGGCATGCACCACCACACCTGGCTTGAAACAGAGATCTTTAAAGCTATTTCCTACCATCCACCCTTATGGGTACCTAATATCAACTCACCAAGGAACAACTATTTCTGCATAACTCATTTTTCATACATCCCTAGTTTCATGGACTTCAGTTATGTTGAGTATGTTGTTGTGGTTAGGTGCCGTCGAGTCAGTATCCGACTCATAGCGACCCTCATAGGGTTTTCAATGGCAGATTGTTTCCGGATTGCCTTGGGAGTGGATTGCCAGGTCCTTCTCCCATTTTTGCGGTGCTGGGAATTAAACTCGAGACTTCAGAGACTGCAGCACAGCGCTCTACCAACTGAACTAAATCCCAGCCCCTATGTTGAGTATAGTTGCACTGTATACCACAAATTAGCAAACCATAGCTGTAGACCAAATGCGGCCTCCTGCTTGTTTTTGCAAATAAAGTTTTATTGGAACACAACCACAACCACTTACTAATGTATTAGTCTGTTTCACTCTACGTTAGCAAGGTGAAATAGTTGCTGTAGAGAGTATATGGTCTGCTAAGTCAAAAATATTTACTATGTGGCTATTTATAGAAGCAAACAAACCAAAAAAAATTCTTGCAGCTATCAGTTCCTGCTGTACCGCATTTGAAAAAATGTTTGATGGTCCTTTCTTGCCACTTAATTTATAAAAGATATTTGAGGTGACTTTGATTAAAAAAAATAATTTAGTATCTAAATATAACGTTCATGGAAGTTTGACAGTTATATCCTTATAGAACTTTATAACAATATTTTGGTCTAGAATGTGATGTAACATTGTTATAAGATTCTTCCTTCCACCTAATGTATGTGCTTGGTACTTGATTTAGTTTTCAATTTTAATTCGCTTTTCACTCTTCTTGATTGCTTATTACTGGACTGCTTGAGTACCAGATTTAATGATGAGCTTTAGTGTTGTATTCCCAGAGACAACTTTTCTCCCCCACCTAGGACATTCCCATTTTGGGTTTTTAAGTAACCTTGGTCTGAGGTTTTCTGACAGCTGTGGAGAACAGTTCCTTTACATCATATGTCTTAAGATGTTTGTGTATAGGGTCTCTACAATTAAAGGATTTAAGTTTCTGTAACTTCAAACAATTTTATATCAGGAAGGAACCATCGAGAACATCTAGGCTGACCTCTTCAAGAGGTGCAGAATAGAGCCGGGCGCGGTGGCGCACGCCTATAATCCCAGCAGCTCGGGGGTGGGGTGGGGGCAAAGGCAGGAAGATCGCAAGTTCGAGATCAGAGGCAGCCTGCGTAACTTAGCGAGACCCTGTCTCAAAAAGTAAAAAATAGGCTGGGGGTGCAGCTCAGTGGTCCAGCACTTGCAGAGCATGCAAGTGTGAGGCCCTGGGGCCAACCCCCAGTACTGCAAAAAAAAAAAAAAAAAAAAAAAAAAAAAAGAGGTGCAGAATATTTGATGGTTCTCTTCAAAGCCTTTCAGTAAGAAGTGAACCAAAACATTTCATGAACTTGTTTGTAGGTTTCCCGACACATCCTTAGAAAATACAATTTCCAAGACTCTTTTGAATGGTAGGGAGCTCAAGTTTACTTATTTCTTTACATTTTGGGCTGCATAATCAAACTAAGTGCTGGGGACTTCTTGGGGCTTTTCAATTCAACTGGGCACTGCCAGAGCCTGAGTCCACCATAGGGCTTGAATGCTTGTATGAAATCAATTTAAAATAGAGCTGTTTCCTTATAACTCTGGTTGGAAAAAAATTATGTTCTTCAGCGCCCTAGGGTGGTTCCATAGAGATGATCCAGTGGCTTCCTTACCACTGACTCAAGCACAGCAGAACTGATTTTATATGCGCATGAGTGTGTATGTGTGTGCGCGTGCATATGTGTGTGTATATGTGATTTAGAAATTCAAGTTTAGCTGAATTAGAGTTTGGCATTACCTTGTATCTACAGAAGGAAATAGCCAGAAATAGGGCAAGATTATTTAAAAAAAAAAAAAAAATCTGAAAGCTAGAAATTGTGTATCCTTTCAAAACTCTATAGTATTTTTTAAAAAGTCTTAATTTTCGTATCTGTACTTGCTCTACTTATGGCCTTCTCTGTCTCAGTTGATGATCATTCATTTTTTCGTTTCTTGTATTTATCTCTAATTCCTCACCTTTTTTTGACATATTGCATCTATTCCACCAGGACATCTTATTGACTCTATCTTGAAAATATATCCAAAATCTAGCTATTTCTCACCGCCTTCACCATTATCGCCAATAGTTGCCGACTTTCCTTCCTCATTCAGGTTACTGGAGAGACTTGCTGCTCCACCTTTATCCTGATTATACTGTGTTTTAAGCTTAGCAGCCCTGGTAATGATTGTTTTAAAACCTAAGGTAGATCCTATCACTCTTCGGCTCAAAGTTTGTGAGGAAATTAAAGACCAATCCTTCCAGTGCTCTGAAAGGCCCTATGTGAACTGCCTGTCTCCCACCACTTTCTTCCTTTCTTCTTCCCCTCACTTTGCTGCTTCTCACACATGCTTGGCTCTTCTTCTGCTAGAACACTCTGTCCTCCCATTCTGGCTCGACTGACTTCTTCACTTCATTTGAGCTTTTGCTCAAAAATCACCTTCTCAGTGAAACTGTCCAGACCACCCTGTTTAATCCTGTAACTTACTGTCTTCTCTTCCCAGCATCCAATCCCTGTCTTGTTTTATTCTTTCTTTTGTCTAAAATCCCTGTTGCATTCCTACATTCTATGTGACTTATCTATTTATAAAGTGTGAGCTCTACCAAATCAGGAATCTTTGTCTAATTTGTTTACTGGAATAATGACTGAAGTAATGAGTGAACACTAAAGGGTTAAACACAGAGTAGCTTTATGGTGTTTTATGCCATAACAGAAAGCTTTTATTTTAAGGAATTTTGCCATTCTTTTTGAAGGTATATTTTCTGTAGATCTGGATATTCATGGTATATATTATCCAATATATAAAGTATACATGATCAAAGAGGAAAACCTATATGATTATTTAAACAAAAATGAAAGATGACACTTTAAAAAATTCAAGGTCTTTTTCCAAACAAGTGCTCTTAAATAACCAGAGAAAACATCTCATTAATATGATGCAGAATACTAACCTGAAACTAAAAGCCACATTACCCTTACCTGTGCAAAGTTGTTGTTGTTATTGTTGTTGTTGTTAGGTGCCTTCTATTGGGATCCAACTCATAATGACCCTCACTGGGTTTTCAATGGCTGATTGTTTTCAGGTTGCTCTGGGAGTGGATTACCACATCCTGCTCCTATTTTTGTTGTGCTGAGGATCAAACCCAGGCCCTCAGAGAGTGCAGAGAAGCACACATTAAATACATTCTAGTAACATGTCATTTGTAGCAAAATAAGAAAGAAGAATTATGAATATTGGTCAGGCTATGTTGGTGTATTTGGAAACTCAAGACTAGCCAATCAGTAGGATAAATTAGTAACATTTCCATGTACCAGTAAACAAAATAGTGCAGAAAAGACCCTTCAAGAAAAAGAAAAGAAAAGAGAAGAAAAAAGAAAGAAAGACCTTTTAATAAGACTCTAAAAACCCAGGAAAAAAATATAAACAACCTCTTTTTAAAAAACGACAATGGGAAATATGGAGATGGCAAAACATTTTGCGTTTACCCAATAATGAAGGAATTAGTGGGTTGTAGTTGTTGTTAGGTGCCAGTCGAGTCGGATCGGACTCAAAGTGATCCTATATAGAACAGAATGAAACACTCCATGACTCTACCAGGCACATGATCTTTTTTATGTTTAAACCCACTGTTGCAACCACTGTATCAGTCCATCTAGTTTTGTTGTTGTTGTTGACCTGCTACTATCACAAACCTGATGTCCCTCTCCAGGGATTGGTCCCTCCTGACTACATGTCTAAAATATGTCAGAAGCCGGTTAGGCATCCTTGCTTCAAGGAATACTCTGGTTCACATCTTCTAGGATGGCTTTGTTGGTTCTTTTAGGAGTCCTTGGTATATTCAGTATTCATCTCCAGCACCATAATTCAAAAGCATCAATTCTTCTGTCTCTCTTATTCAACATCCAGCTTTCGCAACCATATGATACAACTAAAAGTACCATGGCATCAGTCAGGCACACCATCGTCTTCAATGTGGCATCTTTTCAACTTTTTTTTACTCTCTCCCTTTTTATTCTATTATTTTATATTGAGATTTCCTGTTGGAATAATGACTAAAAGCCTAAACAATCATCACCTATCAAACATAGATCAAAATCTATAGAGTACATACAAGATCAAGAAAGCAGATCTATAATTTATAAGAGTTGCACATATCATTCTTTGGTCAATAACTGATTAACTACAAAAGACTTCACTCATTGCTATAGCATGTCAATTCTCTATAGTCTCAATATACAGATATAACTATCTCTTTTTTCTTCTTTATTGGTAAATGTTGGTGGGGTACAGAGTAACACAGCGTTTGCTTTTTCCATTATGCAACTATTGCATCACTTTTGGTTATACTTTTATCAATTTACAAGGTTCATGGAACCTTTTAACTAATATGTGGTAAAACTCATAGTGCTTATATGGGTTATGTTCTTCTATTTTTCCCATGTATTCATGAAGTTGCATCGTTTACATTGAGATTATCCTTTCCCCCTTTATCCTTCTACATTGTTTTTCCTCTCCATCCCACCTTCCATAATCTTCACTTCACTTTGCTGGTTCCCTCCCTCTTTCTTTCAAGTCTGTACATTATCCCTTCTTTGCTAAGTTTAACTATTCTGTTTTATATATCAACTTATATATAGGATTTTTTCTTCCTTTAAGTAAGTTTCAGCTCCCACATGAGTGAGAACATGTGGTATTTTTCTTTTTGAGCTTGTGTCCATTCACTTAAGAGAATATTCTCCATTTTGCTGCAGTGACATTATTTCTTTTTTATTGCCGAGTAATATTCCATTGTTTATATGTACCATAATTTTTTATTCATTCTTCTGTTGATGAGTGTCTTGGTTAGTTCCATATCTTTTGCTACTGGGAAGAGTGCTGCAAATTTCCGACCTTTTAAAGAGGTACTTTTTAACAGCTTTTCCCAATGCAATGCATCTTTTGATTTCTTGACTGTTGCTTCCGTGGGTCTTGACTGTAGAACTGAGTAAAGCAAAATTGTGGACAGCCTCAATCATTTCTCCATTTATCATGAGGTTGCTTATTGACTCTGTTGTAAGGATTTTTGCTTTGTTGATGTTGAGGCACAATCCATACTGAGGGTTATGTTCTTTGATCTTCATCAGTAAAATTTTCAAGTCCTCTTCAGTTTCAGCAAGCAAAATTGTGTCATCTGCATAATGCAGGTTATTGATGAATCATCCTCCAATCCTGAAGCCACGTTCTTCTTCATAAATTCCAGCACCTCAGGTTATTTGCTCAGCATAGAGATTGAAGAGGTATGGTGAAAGGATACAGCCCTGACTCACACCTTTCTTGACTTTAAACTGGGCAGTGTTTCCTTGTTCTGTTTAAATGACTGCCTCTAGGTCCGTTTGCAGATCCCTCCTGAGTATAATTAAGAACTCTGAGCTGGGCGCAGTGGTGCACTGCTGTAATCCCAGTGCCTCCAGAGGCGGAGGCAGGAGGATCACAAGTTTGAGACCAGAGGCAGTCTGTGTAACTTAGTGAGACCCTGTCTCAAAACGTAAAAAGATGGGCTGGGGTTGCAGCTCAGTGGTCCTGCACTTGCAAAGCATGCAGGCGTGAGGCCCTGGGTTCAACCTCCAGTATCACAAAAAAAAAAAAAAAAAAAGAACTCTGCTATTCCCATTCTTCAGAATATTATCCATAAATTATTATAATCCATCCAATCAAATGCTTTTACATATTCAATAAAACATAGACACATTTCTGGTATTCTCTGCTTTTGGCTAATATCCATCTGACATCAGCAATGATGTCCCTGATTCCATGCCCTCTTCTGAATCTGGCTTGATTTTCTGGCAGTTGCCTGTATATCTACTACTGCAGTCACTTTTGAATGATCTTTAGCAAAATTTTGTTTGCATGTGATACTAATGATATTGTGCAATAATTTCCACATTCAGTTGGATCCCCTTCTTGGGAATAGATACAAATATGGATCTCTTCTAGTCAGTTGGCCAGATAGCTATTGTCTAAATATCTTGGTATAGACAAGTGAGCCCTTCCAGTGCTGCATCTGTTCATTGTAACATCTCTATCGATAGTCTATCAATTCCTGGAGCCTTGTGTTTCCCCAATTCCTTCAAAACAGCTTCCATTTGGTTCTTTAGTACCATTGGTTCCTGATCAAATGGGACCTCTTGAAGTGGTTGATCATCCACCAATTCTTTTTGAGTATAATGACCCTGGGTGTTCCTTCCATATTGTTTTGATGTTTCCTGTGTCATTTAATATTTTCCCTGTAGAATCCTTCACTATTGCCACTTGAGGCTTGAATTTTTTCAATTCCTTAAGCTAGAGAAAAACAGAGTGTGTTCTTCCCTTTTGGTTTTCTATCTCCAACTCTTCACAGATATCATTATAATATTTGATTTTGTCTTCTTTAGCTCCTCTTTGAAATCTTCTATTTACTTCTTTAACTTCATCATGTCTTTTACTTTAGCTGTTCAATGTTGAAGGGCAAGTTTCAGAGTCTTTTTGACATGTAATTTGTTCTTTTCTTTTTTTGTTGTCTTTTAAATAACATTTTGCTTTCCTCATGCATGATGTCTTTGATGTCATGCCACAACTCATCGGGTCTTTTATCAATAGTGTGTAATGCATCAAATCTGTTTTTGAAGTGGTCTCTGACCTCAGGTGGGATATACTGAAGGTTCTACCTTGAGTATCATACACTTGTTCTATTTTCCTTCAGTTTCAGTTTGAACATGCATATGAGCAGTTGATGGTCTGACCTACAGTCAGCATCTGGTCTCATTCTGACATTTGATACTGAGCTTTTGCATCATCTCTTTCCACAAATATAGTCAATTTGGTCCCTGTATCTTCCATCTAGTGAATTCCACGTGTATAGTCATTGTTTATGTTGGTGAAAAAATGTATTTGCAATGAAAAAAGGTCGTTGGTCTGACAAAATTCTATTATGTGATCACCAGCATCATTTATGTCACCAAAACCCTATTTTCCAACTACTGAGCCTTCTTTGTTTCCAACTTTTGCATTCCAGTCACCAGTAATTATTAGTGTATCCTGATTGCATGTTCAATCAGTTTCAAGTTGCAAAAGCTGGTAAAAATCTTCCCTATCTTCATTTGTGGCCTTAGCAGTGAGTGTGTAAATTTGAATAATAGTCATATTAACTGGCCTTCCTTGTAGGCTTATGGATATTATTCTATCACTGATAGCATTGTCCTTCAGGGCAGATCTTGAGATGTATTTTTTGGTGATGAATACAACCCCACTTTTCTCTAAGCTGTCATTCCCAGCATAGTCGATCCTATGATTATCTGATTCAAAATTGCCCATGCCAGTCCATTGTAGCTCACTGATGCCTAGAATGTCTATGATTATGCACTCCATTTCCCTTTTGATGATATCAAATTTTTCTAGATTCATTGCACATACAATCTACATTCCAATTAATAATGAATGTTTAAAGAGTTGTTCCTTCTTATTTTGAGTCATGCCACATCAGCAAATGGAGTTCCCTGGGGTTTTACTCCATTCTTGTCATTAAAGTTGACTCTACTCTGGGGAGGCATCTCTTCCCTAGTTGTCTTTTGAGCACCTTCCAATCTGGGGGCACATTTTCTGGCAGTATATCTGACAGTGCATCTGACAGTGCTTCTCTTCTATTCATAGGGTTTTCAATGGTTGGTTTGGGAGTGAGTTAGCCTTCTCCCTAGTCTGTCTTAGCCTGGAAGTTTAGCTGAAACCTGTCCACCATGGGTAACCCTTCTGGTATCTATAATACCAGTGGCATACCTTTCAGCATCACAGCAACACACAAGCTCCCACAGCACAATAAGCTGACAGGACACATTGGGGTCCCTAAGGCATCCAGTATTCCCAAGCAGTCTCCCTTCCAAGTACTGACCAGGCCCTACCGTGCTTAGCTTCCAAGATCAAATGATTGGGTAGCAAGTCTTTATAAGGACATTTGTGTATTGTTTAAAAGAATATTTGTTTATAGTGAATGGATTGTCATGTAATTACAAGAAATAAGGATAAGTAAAAAAGATCTCAATAATTAAGGCAACCAAATGAAGTCCTATAGCTATCAATAAACTTAAGAAATACAGAAGTTGCCAAGCGCCGTGGTACATGTCTATGATCCTAGTGACTCAGGAGGCAGAGACAGGGAGGATAGAGAGTTTGAGGCCAGTGGCATCCTCTGCAACTTAGACCTTGACTCAAAATAAAAAATAAAAACTGGGCTGGAGGTCCAGCTTAGTGTTAGAACATTTGCAAAGTATGTTTGAGGCCCAGAGTTCAACCCCTAAGTAGAAAACAAACCAACCAACCAAAACCCGGAAGGAACTACTGAAGGAACTAAGATAATATTTGAGTTCCTGAGTAGGTAAAATAATTCCATGTCCCACGTGTCTGTTAACTTGTCTTGTTGTGGGGCCTATGTGTTTCTGTGATGCTAAAAGCTAGGCCACTGGTATTTCAGATACCAGCAAAACCACCCATGGTTGACATGTTATAGCTGAGCTTCCAAACTAAGACAGACTAGGGAGAAGGACCCCACAGCCCACTCCCAAAACAATTAGCCAATGAAAAGCCTATGAATAGTGGAGAAACACTGTCAAATATAGTGCTGGAAAATGAGCCCTCTAGGCTGGAAGGCATTCAAGAAATGACCAAGATAGAGTTGCCTCCTTAAAGTAGAGTCAACCTTTATGAGAATGAAGTAAAGCCCCTGGCATGATTTAAAATGAGAAGAAATATACTGCCTGCAACATTGGGCTCAAAATTGTGTGCATGGCACAATGTTGAGTAGTGTTTTGTTCTGTTATACATACGGGTTGCTACGAGTTAGATCCAGTTGGACAGCACCCAACAACAAAGTGGTAAATGTCTGTTGTTCTCAAGTAATATGTAAATATTACACAAACACCATAAAATCTCAACATTATTCTATCAGTAACTAGGCCAAATTATTATAAAATTAACACATATAGAGACATATGTGATTTATTTTGTTTTATTCAATAAACACGTATAACACTAACAATATACCAGTCACAATTTTAAGTACAGTACAAATATTAACTCATTTAATCTCCTTTATGACCCTTTGAGGTAGGAAATAATAAAAAGTCAGCTTACTACTATAAAAATATAAATATGTAGTTATGAGCCTAACGAACGTGTATAAGACTAACATAAACAAATTTGAAATCTTACTGAAAGAGATTTTTAAAAGACCTAAATAAATAAGCAGATACACACTTTTATGCATAGGAATAACACTGTAATATCAAAAGGATGTCAGTTTTCGTAAACTTATTTATAGTTTCAGCCATTCCAAACAAAATACCAATAGGATCTTTATCATTATTATTTTGTTATTAAACTTGACATATGGATTTTCAAGTTTATATGAGAGAGCAATGGGATAAGAAAAGCCATGGCACTACTAAAAAAGATGAAAAAGATAGAGGAATTTCCCTTTCCTTATATCAACACTGTTACAAATTTATTGTAATTAGTACCTGCTACCATGGTATAGAAGAGATCAGCTGACTCACACAACAGAATAACATCGAGATGATTGTATACATGCGTAGGAATTTCAGTGTATATAGAACCAGCATTGTACATCACTGAAATAAAGAATAAGATTTTTAAAAAAATAATATACTTAACAATTGACTAACCATAAGAAAAATAATAATGCAATTAGATTCCTGATGCCCATCATCACCAAAAACCAATCCATGTAGACCTAAAGACTTTAACATGAAAGACAAAACCCTTCAAAACTTTAAAATAATGAGAGGAAAATATGGCCTTGGCTTAGAGAAGGCTTCATGAACAGGTGATAGCCCAACCAAACATAAAGACTGGTAAGTTAACTGCATTAGAATTCCAAACTTCTGTTAATCAAAAATACCTCAAAGAAAGTGAAAATAAAGCCACAAAAAGGGGGGAAAGTATTTACAACACATGCAACTTGTATAAAAAAGTACTTTGTATTATTTTAAAAAAAGCTTAAAGTAAGCAAATGTTCATAGCAGAAAAATGGGTAAAGATTGAGAAAGAATATTTCTCAGAAAGGAAAAAGGAGTAGCTGATAAAATTATGAAAAGGTGTTAAGCCTTATTATCAGAGAAATGCAAATTAAAAGCATAGTGTACTTGTGTTTCTTTCCTACCTGAGTGAAAGCTTAGCATGCATGCCACATTATCAAATTTTGGCGAGGATTTTTCAGAGCAAGCAGAGCTCTTTTATACTTATTATTGGAATATAAGTTGATTTAATCAATTTGGAAAACAATTGGATGTAATACCTTGTGAGTCTATTTTTTGCTATTTTTAGAGAAAACTTTCCCCATGTGATGCAGAAAACATGCTTGCATATTCATAGCAAACACTGAAATAATAAAAACTGGAAACAATACAAATGGATGTTAACTATTGAATATATACAATGTTGAGGGAAAAATGTAAATGGAAAAGAGTGAAGTATTTTTATTATGAAATTTAAAAACATGCAAAACTTAACTATATTTGGAATATAAATTGAGGTAAGAAAATGAAAGCCAGGGAATAAACATACAATTCGGAGCACTGGTTATTCTGAAGGGTGCTAGGAAAGGGAGTGCAATCAGGCAGATCTCCCAATGGGCTTCCTCAGTGTTATAGAGACACCAATAATTCTTATGTGGTTATATCTTCAGTCTTTACCTTTGTGTTTGAACTGAAACAATGAAAGGCATTAAAATATGCATACTTTCATTCACTTCTATAGTAAATAGTATGTATTCCATGATCTACAATAACAGTGACAGAAGAAGTAATAGTAGTTCTCTCAATTACGAATAAGGAAAGAGAAAAGGGTAGTAAAAACCTTGAGATGTTAGTGTGAACTCATGGGTTTAGTATCCCTGTTACTGTTGTTGTTGTTAGGTGCCGGTTAGGTGCCATCAAGTCAGGATCTGACTCATAGTGACCCTATGTACAACAGGCAAAACAATATTATTACTGCTTTTCTGCTATTCATAGGGTTTTCAATGGCAGATTGATCTTTGGGAGTGAGTTGCCAGATCCTTCTCCCAAGCCTACAGTATCTGGTGTTCCCAGGTGGTCTCCCATCCAAGTATTAACCAGGCCCAACTCTGCTTAGCTTCACAGATCTGATGGGATCAGAAGCCATAGTGTTATGGCTGCAGACCTAGTATCCCTAGAGATAGAGAAATACATATAGATACATTCATGTATGATTGGTTAGTATGCATGCATATATTCTCTAACTCTGGCCATTGAAAGGGCCTAAGAGCAATGAATGACACACAAGTAGCAATGTCCATACTAGAGTTCAGATATTGGTTTCCAAATACCATTCTCCAATAAAATGAATTCACATTTCTTGGGGAAGTGGTTGATATCAGGGCTATGGTAGAGAAAGTAAAGATGAGTCTGGAAATCTGTAATATGAAAAAATACAAGAATCATGGGGCCAACCTGAAAGTGCTTCCAATGGCCAGAACTACAACAATTTGAGCAACAAAATAAGTGAAATATTATATGGAATTATGATCCATAGAATAAAATACCACGTGTCCATACTAATGTAATACAGTAAGCAAATGTGGTATAAGTAAGAGCTCTTGCCAAAGAATTCCAGGTAATAAACAGAGATGGAATGATGGAAATAGAAAATCTTCCTTAGGTGAAGACTATAGTAATAACTTTTGCAGACATTTTTCACGGTAGATACTAAAATCAACATATTAATATAGCCTTAAGGTGTCTTATTTTAAGATATGTGTCAATTACAAATAGAAAATAGATGTCTGTAATGTGATTGGTTACCTTAACCAAATGGTTAACAGTGCCAGGAGTAAGACATATTGACATCATATTCCCCCTGATTTGACACACTGAGAAGGATATATTATTACTTCTGTAGTGTTCCAGCCAAAACTGTGTACTCTTAACTTAATCATGAGAAAATATCAGACAAATCTTACCTGAGATATTCTATGACTGACAAGTATTCATCAAAAGTGTCATAGTCATGGAAGATCACAGGATGGAGGAGATAAACACACGTGACAACTAAATATAACATCAGTTCTTAAAATAGATATGGGAATTAAAAAGGGGGAGGTGACTGGTGAAATTCAAATAAGGTCTGTAGTTTAATGAATAGTACTCAACCAATAATAATTTTCTAATTCTGATAATGATAGAATAGTTATATAAATGGGCATTCAAAGGTCTGAGTGAAGGTTTTGTATGAACTCCCTGTCCAGATTTTTCTGTAGGTCTAAAATTATTTCAAAATAAAAATGTATACTGTTGCCTCAGAGTGTGGGGCAGCTTGACACTTGCCTGGAAATTCCCAGAGGGATGGGAGCTGGAGCTGCTCAGAAGCAGCCCAGTGTTGGAGGGTGTGAGGTGGTCCAAACTGATGTACAGGAGCTATCTGCAGTTTCCCAAGTGTTGGACCAGCCAGAAGTCCTTGGGAGGGGAGCATCTTTCCCCTTGCAAGATCACTCAGTGTGGAGGAGGCCCAACACTCTGTCCCCTGGCAAATGGAATATTTAAAGAATCCAGCTCCAGCATTACAAAGTAGAGAAGCACAGTAGATTTGGAGATTCTAAATTGTCACTTGGCCCAGGAGTTGTAATTTATTGTTATAATTCTAAAATAGAGTCTCATAAGTGAGAACTTCCAGATCACTACATTTTCATTCTCTGCTTGGTTCGTTATAATGCTAATGATGGCCCCCATAAGTATTTTTTGAATTATTATAATGTTATTGTCTAAATTTTGAGAAGACAATCAAGAAATTATTCTCTGTTTTTTTCTTCTTTCTCAAAAGTACCCTTACAGCTGTATAGATCTCTAGGCAATATGGTCTTGCAGCAGCTAAAAGGTTTGAAACAGAAAGAACTAGTTCAGACCTTAAAAAAAAAAAAGAATTCTACCTTGTGTATTATAAGCACAACTAAGTCTATTTTGCATTTGTAGAGAAATAAATGATGGTTGGAAACTGTTGCCCCCCAATTTGCATTTCAGTGGCCTCATAATGCCTCATTGCTTACCTACTACTTCAGAGGGATGTGAGTGACAAGGAATAATTAATGATTTGTTAACAAGATCAGATCTTTGCTTATAATGTACAATAGACGTACAAATTCTATATTTAACTTTTATTTGCCTTTTAATTGCTATGGATTTCTGGGCCTGCTACTAGGTACTTTATCAGACTGGAGAAACAGTTCCTGTAATCTCTTATCCTCAGTCCCAGTAGACATTACAACGTATTTTCTCCAAAATAGAAAAGGCAGTCGGGTTCCATTATATGTTGTAAAATGTTGCAGTGCCATCCATTTCAGCTGTGGTTGTCAGTTCCCTGGGACAGCATTCTGGGAGTTAAGAAAATAAAAACGGCAAGCAGAGGATTTACTAGTGTTTTTGTATTGAGTGGCTTCAAGAGGGAATACTATTGGCAGACGGAGAATTCTTGGGACTTTTAAGCACTGAGGAAGAGTTTTGGGCCAAGAGAAGGTAACATATTAAGCCCAGGCTCATTGAAAATTCTGCTTTATCTGGCTGGCCGGCATATGACAAAGCAGTCTGCTCAGAATGTCTCCAGTGCTGGTTCTGTGACCTGCCTTTGCTTCATGCAGCGTTGGCTTGAGTGGAGCAGGCCACTCTGCTTCTGGGAAGAGCAGAGTTTTAGACAGTAGCACAAATTCTAAAATACTGACGTGGCACTCTTCAGGTATAGCAGTATTCTGTAGTGGTATGCTGCATGTCATTCAAGCTGTTTTCTTTACCCAGAAATCATAATGCTGAACCTATAGCTTGTCAGTCACCTTAATTTTGATAACTATAGTGTTTGTGGATATTTATATAATACATGTGTATGGTATAAAATTATGTGCTTAGTCAAAAAAAGTAATATTTTAAAATACTAAACAAAGATGGAAAAGTTACTGCCTTTCTTATTTAGTACTTCACTTAAATTATATATATGTGTGTGTGTATATATATGTATGTATATATATATACACACACACATACATATATATATAATTTTAAAGTATTACATATATATATACACACACACACATACACATACATATATATATAATTTTAAAATATTACATCTTTTGACTGTCCCCTGGCAAACTGAATACGTGTGTGTGTATACACATACATATATATACATTTATATATATATATACATACACATACATACATATATATACACATTTAATATATATATATATACACATACATATATATACACACATATATATATATATTTATATGGCTGTGTATGGGCTGGGATTTAGCTCAGTGGGTAGAGTGCTGCGCTGCAGTCTCTGAGGCCCTGAGTTCAATTCCCAGCACCGCAAAAATGGGAGAAGGGCCTGACAATCCACTCCCAAGGCAATCCCGAAGCACTCAGCCATTGAAAACCCTATGAGGGTTGCTATGAGTTGGATACCGACTCGACGGCACTAACAACAACAACAACAACAATGGCTGTGTATATATACGTGTATATATGTATGTGTGTGTATATATACACATATATGTGTGTATACACACACATATATATACATATATATACGTACATATATGTATATATGTGTATATATATACATACACTTACATATATACACGTATATATATAGCCATATAAATATATACAGCCATATACATACATATATATATATATACATATAGCCACCAAGTGCACACAGATGGGAGCCCTATGATTATCTCTTTAAATCCATGTATTGGTGATGTAGTGGTAGTAAGCACTGGGATGTATTATTTATTAGCTTGTGCTACATAAAATTGCCATTTTGAAAGTCAAAGACAGTCTGACAGTGGCAATTTCACACAGCTCACCCTAACAGTAAAGTATCGGCTGTGCCAGGATCTGGATGTGTACCAAGTCATTAAACAAGTTATATAAGCCAGAGCCCAGAGTAACAAGTATACAGGAGACAGACAGAAATGATGTTAAGGGAAGTAAAAGCTAATGAGTGATTTATGGCTCAGTCCATGCTGCCGCAGCATCGTGAGGGATAATCACTATATTGACAGAAAATATTTCAGTCACCAGATTTTTTTTCCATTCTGAACAATGTGTTTTATGTCTAGGATTATATAAATCCTTGCAGATTAATTCTTCCAAATTTGCTTATGTGGTTGCCTTCTTGACATACCACTCAGCAGAGTTTTATTTCTGAACTCTGCTGCCTTTCTGACTTTGAAATATCAAAATGATTGCTGCTTGGTGGTATTGCATGTTAATGCCTTGAGTGGTAGCTGCCTGCTTTTGTTTTTAACTCAATGACAACCTTGCCTAAAATGGCGTTAGATAGTACCTCATCCACCACTGAAGTTGTACATCTTTTATTAGTTTACCATTATATCCTGGTATAAATATGATGTTTCATTGAGGTCTTTGAATTCTATGAGAGAAATTGTAATTAGTTTGAGATTTCTTTCATAATCTTCATTCTTGTGGTAAGATATACATACTTTTTTTTTTGAGAGTCAAGCTATGAATAAAGGATCCACCAAGAAAGCAGTGGCCGCTTGGTAGATTTTTCATTTTTAACAGAGGTTAGACTTTAGTTTGTTCTTTCAACTTCAAGAAAAGTGGGCAGGGGATGTAGCTTGTGCCAAGATACTTGCCTAGCATGAGTGAGGCCCAGAGGTTGAGCCCCAGCACTGCCAAAAACAAGAAAGGAAACATGCTAAGGACGGCAGGTACTTCCAGTGCCTTCTCGCTGGTGATGCCCAGTCCTTTTGTTTTATTATCCAGAAATGAGGTTACTTAAGCATTTTGGTTCCAATCTAGTCTGACTCCCCCTTATAGTGGTAGACAATACCTCTAAATCACATTGTGCTAATTCATAGCTTTACATTTAAAATGCAGTGAATGCAGTGCTTACAAAGTTGACTGGTTATCAATTTGCAGAAGTCTTACCTTGAATAAGAAAATACTCATCAAAAGAAGATGGGAAGAATACACAGAGTCATTATACAAGAAAGAATTGGTAGATGACCAACCATTCCAAGAAGTTGCATACAAAGAGGAACCAATGGTGTTGAAGGATGAAGTGGAAGCTGCCTTGAAAGAAATGGCGAAACACAAGGCTCCCGGAATTGATGGGATACCAATAGAGATGTTTCAACAAACAGATGCAGCACTGGAGGTGTTAACATGTTTATGCCAACAGATTTGGAAAACAGCTACTTGGCCAACTGACTGGAAGAGATCCATATTTGTGCCTATTCCCAAAAAAGGGGATCCAACTGAATGTGCAAACTATCGAACAATATCATTAATATCACACACCAGCAAAATTCTACTAAAGATCATTCAGAAACGACTGCAGCAGTATATAGACAGGGAATTACTTGAAAATCAAGCGGGATTCAGAAAAGGGCGGGGAACTAGGGACATCATTGCTGATGTCAGGTGGATATTAGCTGAAAACAGAGAATATCAAAAAGATGTCTATCTATGTTTTATTGACTACGCAAAAGCATTTGATTGTGTGGATCATAACAAATTATGGATAACACTTCAGAAAATGGGAATACCAGAACACCTAATTGTGCTCATGAGAAATCTGTACATGAGCCAGGAGGCAGTTGTTCGAATAAAACAAGGAAACACTGAGTGGTTTAAAGTTGAGAAAGGTGTGCGTCAGGGCTGTATACTTTCACCCTATCTCTTCAATTTATACGCTGAGGAAATAATCCGAGAAGCTGGACTTCATGAGGAAGAACGTGGCATCAAGATTGGAGGAAGACTCATTAACAACCTGCATTATGCAGATGACACCACTCTGCTTGCTGAAAGTGAAGAGGATTTAAAACATTTACTGATGAAGAACAAAGATCATAGCCTTCAATATGGGTTGCGACTAAACATCAACAAAACAAAAATCCTTACGACTGGGTCAGCACGCAACTTCACAATAAATGGAGAAAAGATTGAGGTTGTCCAAGATTTTGCTTTGCTTGGCTCTATAATCAATACCCGCGGAAGCAGCAGTCAAGAAATCAAAAGACACATTGCTCTAGGAAAAGCTGTGGCAAAAGATCTCTTTAGAGTATTGAAAAGCAAAGATGTCACATTGAAGACGAAGGTGCTTCTGACTCATGCCATGGTATTTTCAGTGGCAGCATATGGTTGTGAAAGCTGGACATTGAACAAGGGAGACAGAAAAAGAATTGATGCTTTTGAATTATGGTGCTGGAGACGTCTATTGAATATACCATGGACCAACAAATCTGTCCTAGAAGAAATACAACCAGAGTGCTCCTTGGAAGCAAGAATGGCCAAACATATTTCGGACATGTAGTCAGGAGAGAACAATCCCTGGAGAAGGACATCATGTTTGGGAGAGTGGCAGGTCAACGCAAAAGAGGAAAACCCGCCACCAGATGGATTGACACAGTGTCTGCAACAATGGGCTTAAACATAAATAAGATGGTTTGCCTGGCGCAGAATTGGCAAGTGTTTCGATCTGCTGTACATAGGGTCGGACTCAACTCGACGGCACCTAACAACAACAACAACAACAACAACAACAACAACAACAACAAACTAATTGTTAATGGTGAGGGTCAGCTCAGTGGTCCAGCACTTGCAGAGCATGCAAGTGCGAGGGCCTGGGTTCAACCCCCTGTACCCCCCCCCACCAAAAAAAAGGCCTCAGCCTATAATATAGCTATTAAATAGAAGTATTTTGCACTTTAATTATTTCCAATTCGGTGAGAACAGTAGCCTAACTTTGGGGACAATGATTTTTTTTTTTTTTCTGGTACTGAGAGGCCAAACCCAGGGCCTCACACATACTTTGCAA